>SMSQ01015713.1:0-39871 GCA_019453375.1 Ctenoplectra terminalis
GCAAACAACAAAATGTCAGAAGCCTAGTACCAAGTTCAAAGTTTCATCCAGAGCTTGCACGTGACTGGAAGATCGTTAATGAGCGCGAATAGACTCCTAACAGCGTTAATTATTGCCACGGGCCGAAACGGAAATGCTTGTAAATACATAAGTTCTCCGTTCAAAACATTGTCATAATCACGTAGGAACTTTGAATAAAGTTGCCAGGAGAATATATAATTACATTCATGCACAAATGTTAATGTCCGTCAAAATTACTTGACTACATTGACAACTTGGGCTACGTAGTATAATAATTACGGTTTTCAAGGTTAGAGTCCAGGCTTTACTGGTTCTCCAAGTTGAGACTGGTGCCTTATGTTCTTGATTATCGTAATTATAGGAATTATAGGAATGTTCGAAAAGAAAATAATCATTTTTATCGCAATAGTTCAACTAAAATATTATGAAAAATTTTACGACATGCGTTTGCTCATTCTTAGTTGTACTCACTATACTTATGATCCATATTAACTGTATATATCTTTTTTCAATAGATACACTGTGTATGTATATTTCATTTTGGACTATTTAAAATACTCGCATTACTTATGGGATGACCCAATAAATATGCCAGCAGAGATTCAGTCTCATTAGTTTGTTGTCGCATTGTGTACATATATGTGGTCAAACATATTTCGGCTTAATAAATGAATACCAGAGTTTTCCCTCTGATCATACATTTCAACATTTTAAGTGCAAGCGTGTGTATAAATTATAATTAAAATTTTTTTAACGATAAAAAAGTACTGTGTATAATTATGCTATGAATAAAATATGCTATGTTCTTGCTACGTAGAAATAATCTATGTATAATAATTATTAATTTAATTAATATATCGTACTATTGTATATGCAATAGTGTAGCGAGAATTCTTGGCTTCCGACCAAATAGATATGTATCTAAAACGCAATTTTAGGCTAGCCAGTTAGCCAACCCTGAAACGTATATTAGATATTTCGTTACATTAATTCGGTTTCGGTGCTTGCGTTTATAGGATACCTGGTTACACTTTAACGCAAATTTTAGTACTTACGATGCAGTTGCATTAATCTTGATTTCCATTCGATGTAAATAAATTAGATATTCTTTAACCAATATAAATCTCAATCAAATGATGATTATTGTGTTATTCCATCTCTATACCGATAATTAAGTAATTATTTCTTTATCGATAGCAAGATAGGAGGATATTTCGTATAGAATTGTTAAATCTTTAATTTTTTAGATGAAAGTGAATCGACGCAGCTCGTTCTACGTCGAACGTAATCGGTTCGTTAGTATTTTGCGTTTAACGGTGGAACTTCAAAACGAGGACACAGCTATTAATTATTGAGACAGTGATACAGTGTAATGTAATATCATAAATAATAAGGAGTCTGGTGTTATGTACCAGAGACATTTGAAACGGATTTTCTCTCATAAATCGATTCAATTCCACCAAGCAAATACGATTTTATTGCAATGAAATATAACACATTATTAACGGACGTCATCGATTAATTGGGCGAAAGAGATCCATAACAATTTATGCCTGTTCTAATTGTCGACCATGTTTTCAGGAAACTATAGATTTTTATTTTCTTTCTTGAAGATAAATTTATTTTTTTTTTCTTCTTTTCCATTTACGAATGACAGCGTTTCATATTTCCCATAAAAGCTATTAAGCGTGTAAATATTTCATGATGATATACATATACACGATACATCTGTACTATAATATCAACGAACTTAAACTATTTACTCGGAATATGATCAGAATTAAATTAATTAAACAAATTAAATACAGGATATAGCTCTGTGTGCTCCTAAACATCATAATAAACAATATTTGTTAAGATATAATAACGTAAAAAGTTGTTAAATATGCTATTTGAAATACTAAAATGCATAAACATAAGTTCGTACGTTCAATTGATTTTATATCTTTATCCAATAATTTTCTATCCGTGCAAGTAATATAAAATTGGGCAATCTAAACTTTAAACTTGATTCGAAATATAATTATATGAAAATTTATATAATCCTCTATTACCTGATCGAATTCCTATTGATGCAAAATGAAATAGTTTGCGCTTATTAATTAGATAACGAAATAATAAGGTCGATGAATGTTTAAAACTGCTCCAATCCCATGATAAAATCTAACAAGAATAAGAAGAAGATATCGTTAAAACGATAAAAAGTTTCAAGCTATTTAAATTCTATTCTCCTTCCTCGAAAAAATATTCTACAGGAAAAAACGTACAGTTTCAAGGTAGAGAAGAAGGAAGTTTAGGGAACCACGGAACGGAATAGAAACTAAACGTAAGTGAATGTCATGTTTCATATCTGTTCTTTCTCAACCAGAAGAAATAGCAACATTGCACCGTGGATCTCTGAATTCCCGACATTTTCCGGGAATCCTTACTTAGATTCGCGCAACCTCCTACACCATGGTGTTTACTCAAACCGATGCCTCGTGCACAAGAACGCGTGTATGTTCGCAGATATTGTATGTATGAGACTGATATGAGTTCCAAAGGGCAGGAAAGTGTATGTGCATGGGCATGGGCGAATGTGTCTTGACATATAAAACCTAGCTTTAGACGACAAGGCGTCGAAAAGAAATATACATACAATATAATACGTACTCAGAATGTAAATTCTAGTTTTTATGATGGAAATTTTGAATTTTGAATATGATTTTTTAATCTATTTACATAGGTACATAGATTATTTCGTATTTCGTACGTATCTGTTGAAACTAAAAATTCAAATAAATTTGTTCCTAATTTTATTTGAAATAATTATTTTTCATTTTTATTTGTTTCATTTCTATTTTTATTTGAAATAAAATGGTAGATGAGGTAAAAGATAGATAACATTCTTGACAACATAAAACTTGTATCTCGCTTTAAAATATCATGTTTGCGTCGTTCGAAACGAATTTACGAGCTTTGACAAATGGTTCCAGCTTGCTCCTGGCACTTTTCTAATCTCCTCACCTTTCGATCTTAATTTATGTCTTAATTTATTTCTCGGTACATACTAGGAAAAATCCATCCTCGAGGTATGCTTGATCATTCCTTGGGATTATCGAGAGGGGTTCCCGAGTAAAATTCATTAAAAAAATTATTTAGAATTAGAAATCTAGACATAGAAACCTAAAGACTCTAAATATCGGAATACCTTTTGAGGTAAACATGTTTAGTTTGTTTTTGGTAAAATTCCAAGAACAAGAATAAGATTTCCCGGTTGTAACATCCATTAATTTGGACCGATTAATCGAGACCTTCGTTGCTAGCTACTTACTAAAGTAAATTATCAAACCCTAACCACATTTCCAAAACATAGATGCCTATAGGAAGTTCACGATGAAAGTTCACTATGAAACTTGTATCAATGTCACTTTGTTGTTACTTCTTCCAAGTTCTGCACTGATTCTTCAAATGAAAATTAATTAGCCGGTTTCCTTTGCCATTACCTTCGATAATTTTAACGATGAAATTGCATAGTTTAGTTAAGATCCTCTAGCTTTCAATATCAGAAAAACAAGGGTCTTTCTTTGTATTCCATACATGAGTATTTTACTCGCAACCAGTCCCATAAGAGTGCAAGTAAGGTGAGAAGAACACCCTTCAACAGAGCTCCCTCATTAAGCTCATTTGCCGCCGCTCCGTTTCATTAGCAAAGTGGCAACGAGCAGGAGAGCATAGTCAAAGAAAATTATGACTGTCGCACGTTTTGTGCTCAGACGTGTAACTTCCTTCTAAAGTGACTTCTCTATTTGGTTTGTAACGATCCGTGTCACCTCGCCGAGATTCTAACTTCTCTGCAACGTTGATCATTTGATCCCGGTCGAGACTAACTCCTGCTGAATTTTGATAAGACCACAGAAATCGTGAGAAGCATTGTAGAGACTTGATTTCTTTCTGGTATCGAAACGTTAAACATTTTCACAACCTCTTATGAAGAATACGAGACATACATATTGAGTGATACACATATTGAATGTTGGAATGATCAAAGAATGACACCCTCTCGTCGAACGCAATCAGCTAGGAAAGCAACGCTTATTCGTCTTCTCGATCTGCTTCGCATGCGCTTATGTCAGGACGAACTAATTAATCCGCAGCATGATTGCAAGTAAATCGAATCCGGCCAGCATGCCGGAGAGTGGCGAAGGATCCCGGGAAAGGACGCGGATGGTTGAAGAGTATGTTAAAGGAGCGAGAGGGTTCAGCACGTTCGCCGAGTTAAATATGCAAATCGAGTTGCACTTATGTCTCGGGCTGCAGAAGCTACGGAAGAGCTTGCCACGGGGGTGCAAACACTGCCTCCGGGCTTCCGGGCTTCCGGGCTTCCGGGCATCTCCTCGAACCTGTCGGCGACGGTGTACTTGAAGGGAAGTGCTCCCTGACCCGGTATGCTCTTTCTAATGTTTGTTCAATCAAATCCCTTCCGTGAACTACTGATTTCCTTCATTTGCTCGGTCGTGTAATTTTCATTTCACCGTGGTGGTTCTCTTGCGAATTTCTGGCCACTCTTTCGTTTTGTGAACGATCGAGAGAAGAATAAGAATGCGAATACACACTAGACAAAAAGAACCAAAACGTGCAAACTACGGGAGAGAAAAACGATAATTACCACTGGAAAATAATACGAAAGTTACGAAGTAAGAAATTCTTTAGTCGGCCAAGTTGCAAGTGGAATGAAGAGACTGAATCATGAGTGGCAGAAGGAAGAATAAATCCTTCATACTGCATGAAGGATAATAATTAATGGGCCCTTGAAAGTAGAAAAAAAATTAGGGAGAGCTAAGTACGGTTGGAGCGAGAGGATCGTGGTTAAAATTATGGTCGGTTAAAATAGTCGAGTAAGTACGACTGTTAAACTTTATAAATTAAATTATAGCAGAACTTTTTTTTTAATCTAGAATAAATTTGTAATAAATTACTGTTAAATCAAAGCTAACGGAATGCTACGCGGTAAAAGCGCGTTTAGATAGATAACGTTTAGGCACATATTTCTTATCATTTTTAATATTTCTTAATAAAACTTTGGAACAATATAGCTAATAAATATATCGCTAAATTGAATTAAAATTTCGCTTCTACCTTTTTCTAAAACAAAAGAAAAAAGAAAAAAGAAAAAAGAAAAAGGAAAAAGAAAAAAAAACATTAACTTGTATCTTATTTTCGGGCCTTTAGATGTACATATCTCTTACTTAATATAACTCTTAATAATAATAAGATTTGCACCCTGAGTGTGTGCATCGCATCGTTCGATGTATGTATCTATGTTACTGGATTGGTTGCAGTGACACATCCATAGCAGGTAACATCCGCTGTAAATATTTTGGCTATAGATACATGATTCGCGTGCATCGTTCCGCTACACGAGACACGAGCGTGCATAACGTGTCAATGGCACCCGTTATCTTATTGCCTCTCCTATTAACCCGTGAAACAAACAAGACCTCCTGTGCTCGGTATAACACGCGGTATACATCATCGATGGACTGTTTCCAATAAACTATAGCAGCAGTTTCTGCCACGTCATTAATCATTTGGAAAACAGTGCCAAAGAGAACCTTCGTAAACAGTACAGAAACTGAAATCCCTTTAGACTAATCCTTCAGAAGTTTCTTCCGCGAAATTCTAACGCGCTTCGAGTAGTTCGCGAAGAGAACGAGATTTGACACGATGTAACTACTTGCCAGATTTATTTTCTAATTTATTATATCGATTAATAGTTCCAAAGATGTTTCGTAATATATATATTTTGCACAATTTACTTTAAAATATGTCATTTAATTATAGACATTCAAATTTTCAGTATATCGATATACTATACAGTACGTAAAAAGAAAAATTTATATATTATTATTGTACGTATACATTGTATTGTATATTATACAGTTATTTGGTTGAAATCCAACTTGGTTACACTATTAATAATGGAATCGACTAGAATCGACATCTACCTAGTTCAGTGTTGCAATTCCCGATAAACTTAATGTCGTTGGATTAGGTATGGTCTGTCACCTTAATCGTCTTATGATTTAGAACGTTAATTTAATAGATATTGGGTTGTATCGATAGTTGTACACTGAAATTAGTACGCTTCGAGCAATATTGTTTAACTAACGATAAGATGTACCCACTTAAATGCGCAAGACTTTTAATCCTGTGACATAAGCTGTACTACTTGAATATACTACTCTATTAATTTGTTAATTTATTAATCCGTTAACCAGGGCAAACAAGTTAATTCGTTGTTCGAATCTAAGGTGTCATTAATTTCTTTAATGCCATTTATGTTTACACTAAAATTACGTCATCCTATTTACATTTATAAGGGCCGAAATTAATTGATTCGATTGTAATAATTTTTAATTTTTAATTTTTAATTTTGTATCCGAAAGAAACCCAACTTATTGTTAGGTAAATTGTTAAATTTGATTTATAAAAGTGATGGAGAGGAATTAATATTATTTTCAAATTAAAGTTGTCATTGTACATCGATGATTTTCATTACAAACGACGCCCAACTTTTCGATTTCACTCCGATGCTTACATATTTACTTGCTAATTGTAGGTAAATATTCCCGTTATATAATATTATATAAATATATATTATTTGTTTTCCTGGGAAAAGCTGTACATAACGAATACGTAAACGCAACGAATATTTATAACTATTTCTTTACCGTAATTTGATGATCGCGACGTTAATTAAACCAGCAACAACAAATACGATGACGTGAAACGTGTCACTAATTATATACCATACTGTTCTCACACGAAGAGATAGGAAGAGATAGGAAGACGTAAATTCGCGAGACTCGTACATGTATAGACTGAAGCTTGTTAATCTAGACAGAGATTACAGAGACAGGTTTAAGTGGCAAAAGCCTCTGAACAACAGCTACGAGCAACATCAGGAGTGCGTGCACAATGTTTAATTAACGAATACCGCAACGCACCTGCCCCGTGTCCATTAGAAAATTATATACATATATGTAATTTTAATTAAACTGGCGTGTATTAGTTATTGGAACGCAGCATACGTAAATCGATAACTGAACATGTTGGATGAACAGTTCTAGGAATCGATATATGTAGTGGTCAGTCAATAATTTCTCTTTGGTAATTATTTTTTCAGATAATAATCATTTGGAGCGACGCTAAATTATTCAAAAGACTTTTTCAAAAAGTGAAATTTATAAAATATTAAAATCTAACATAAAGTTGTGAGAAACACTGAAAATAGTAGAGATTAATCTGCTATTAATTGGATGGAAAGATGGTAGAGAATGGAAAGATACTGTAAATTGTACAGAAAGACGTTTCTGTCTCTTTAAAATCAAAAAGTTTCTCCGTTTGCGTCCATTCAAAAAACGTGACGATAGAGAGAGAGAGAGAGAGAGAGAGAGATTGCGTGACAAACGTTGTAAATGTTCGCAAGGCTTGAACTTATAGACACATCGACAGAGTGACGCTTGACATGTAATTTCCTAGAAACTTCACGTGCCTGACAACATCAATAGAGGCACCTCATACGTGTCCGAGCGATATATTCGAACGCTTTAGAAAAAGGTATCAGAAAAAAAACTGAATTTCTTCTAAACAAGGTGTAAATAAAGTGTAGGTAACGTACTAAATAAGAAATTAATAACGTAAAAATATAACCGACAAACCTACAATAAATAGAAACCTACTACCTACTGGACACATATTTTATTGCGTCCTTCATGCGGCTTTAGATTTCCTATTCAAACTTCCCTGAGAAGCGTGATAAATATGGGAGGATCAGCATTAGTGGTCAGGATTTGGAATATCACAGACTACGAATTATATAAATCCTCTGACAAATCCCGATGGCTTTAGCACATTACCTATAAGGTACAAGCGAAATCGCAATACAAAAGAGAACGACGTAAATATTTATATTGTGCTTCTTTTACAGAAAAGAAAAACTACAAAACTTTTCTAACATTGTAATAAACAAAATTTCTCAGATTTATATACATAAAAATACTAAAAATTGTTTATTGTATTTTTAGTAATCAAACGTCAAACAACAATAGAAGGGAACAAAATATTTTCCCTTCGTCTGAAAGAACAGGGCACGATTAATACATTCGCAGAGAAGTGTAGCGGATCGCGACCGTTATTTCACAGATTCGTGCAAAACTCGAAACTCGAAACTCGATTTACGAGCTGTTTAATTTTCACCGGTTATTCATTAGCCAGTTACCAACTCGTTATTACAGACCAGTGAATTATTGTACGCGTATACCGGTTTGCGGGGCCTACGTGTTCGTCGTGAAACCACGGTTTCCGGTTCTCTTCACGCGCTACACCACAAACGAGCAGATTTTGGCGCGCACTCAACGCCATAAATGCCCGGCGAAGACGTAACGATTATGGGAAAAATCGACGAGCTTGGGGTTGCGTTGGTGAACCCCGGGAAATCCTATTATACTAACGAACCACTAGGTCTTGCTCTATATTACTATTAATACCCTACTTTACGTTTACATAAATGGACATAGTAGATATGTTGTAATACAATATTTATGGAGTCACAGTCGAACTATCGTAAATTTGTGTAGATGATTTTTTTTGTAAATGTGTTTTTGAAAATTATGGCTAATCTGTAATTTTCATTAGATGGTGCCTTATCAAACTATCTTGATTAAATTAGTGAGATTTATTATCTATAGGTACTGTTTTTATCATCACTCTCCGTATACCCAATATACGAATCAGAATTCGAACGAAATATTTCATTATGTAGAACCTGCAGACTCTTTGTCACCTTTCCAACAAAACTCGGCAGCATCCTGTCACGTCTCTTAAATTATCGCGAATCAGCATTCCACGTAGAGCGCGGTCCCCTCTTCCCTTATCGCGATAATGCCAGGGCAAAATTCACAGGACACATTCGCGACGCGACGAGGACGACCAATGACGATAATTCTTGGATCATAATTCCATTCGAGCCAGGAAAGATCCGTGACGAAGAACGGGACACCGCAATTGCGGGGCCGACGGAAGTGAAGGCAATGTTCAGGGAACGAAGAGGGAATTTCCTGTTGTTCCTACGTCGTTCCCACGAACGAAGGAAATTTAATTAGTCGAAAAGCTAGCTACTACTGCCACGTGCATTCGAACGTGTCGCTTGGAACGACGACACTGAAAGCATGGGACGAGAAGCGAACGAAATGGAAAATGAAGACGTGACGACGAAGATACAGCGTTTGAGAATGAGATATATATATATATATATATATATATATGTATATATATATATATATAGAGAGAGAGAGAGAGAGAGAAATAAAGAATTGATATGATGAAAAAAATTGCAAATTCCTTGAGGAAAAAGAAAATAAAGTTAGGGAAAAAAAGTTAGAGATCGAGGAAAGGGAAAAGAAAAAGAAAGTCGGATAAAGGGAAAGAAAAATCTACCGACGTTGTGGATTTAGCTCGTTACAAATGGTGAGTTATTTTTGAACTGCAGCAAAATTTCGTTGCACTGGTTTTATAAAGAAATTCTACATTAAATTTTTTTTAACTTGTTACTTAGAAGGAATGCAATTTAGAATAAAATATCATTAACGTTAATATAGCGATGCGATAGAAAATGATAAATCTATTCATACAGTTAGCAAAGCTTTAAGAAACATATGAGAAAAAAATAGGGAAAGAGGAATTGAAAGGTGTAGTTTATGGTTGGGTTGAATTTACGAACTGCCTCGCAGTGGTGATGGATGCTATACACTGACCCTACCCTAATTCACTTGGGAGCTACGTCGATTCTAAAAGCGCCAACTGGAGCAGTAATGTATTCGTGCAAATTAATACAACCCGTTAATTACAGTATGCAACACTTGTACAAACTGTATTTTCACAAAACAATGTAAAAAAATTTGTAGAAATTCGTATTTGAATTTTAGTTAGATAACAAATGATATTGAATGTGAGCTCTATTTTAACTAAAGGTGCAATATTCATTTTAACCAAAGAAAGAAACGTTTACTTTTACATTTCCGGTATACCCGTTCGGACGCTATTGCCTTCGTTCCGTTTACTCTACCGCGAAAATAATTGAAGTTGGTGTCTGTCGCATAGTAAGGAACTCTGTAAATCATATTAGACGCCATTTTGAAACTAATGAGCCGAGAAACGAAGCTGAATCGAGAGGTGCAACGACTTCGATTTTCTTTCGTCGCCTTTTTTCTTTTTTCTTTTTTCATCCCTCGTTTACTTCTATTTTTCCTTTACTTTTTCCCCCTCTACCTCAATCTTTCGTTTTCTTCTTCTTTTCATCGAGGTAAAGCAAAGTTCCTTCGAATGGAACGACCAACAAGCATTCTTCTTCGAGAAACAATAATGCGTTCAGGAGTCGTGAGCACGGTAATTAGTCACTCGTCAGAGGCTGCTTGAACAATGGAGTCAACGTATCCTCGCCATTTCCTTGCATTATCTCTGTTGTACAGCGCTATCTGAACCAACTGCGCTTGATTAGCACGGCTTACGACAAACGTAATTGATACACGCGCCGATGCAGTGATCAGATTACGTTTCAAACGTATCTCCTCTCCAAGCGTCTACGTTCTGGTTTAGCTAAATTATCAATAGCATCGTTACCGGAGCAAAGACTTTATATTTAAAGTATAATATTTTTAAACGAACATCTAAAAAGTTGTGTAACAAGAAAAAATTATAAATATTAATTAGAGTATTTTAAAAGCTAAAAATTTATGTTTGTCAATATGATGCTAATCTTGTGTCATCTCGTGTAATTTCGTGTAATCTCGTTACATTATGTATATATACAAACGTACAGCTAGAAAAAATTGTGCAACTTAATTAAAAAAAAAAAAATATATATATATATATATATATATATATATATATATATATTTTAAAAGATAAAAGTGAAAAAAAAGTTGTTCGACCTGTATTGTAAGGAAACGTGAAGTTTTGACGCTTATTATTTTTGCGATAATTTATTAATGAATGAACACACTACAAATCCCATAGCTGCGCAATGGCAAGGTGTGTTGTGTTTGAATGAGTCGAAGAGTCAACTATGCTTGCTAGACTGAAAGACCAACACGATTTGGACGCGATCGCGAGTTCCGGCAGCTAAATTAGCAGATACGATGTGCAAATACACCGCCTAATTATATACGCCCATGATTCGTACGATATTGTACGATATTGTACGATATTGTACGTTGTTGTACTCGTTTCTCTTTCGCAAAGTGTGTCCATTTGATCTGTATGTACTTACATAGTGTATGACCCGTTTTATTGAACGAGAAATAAAAATATTTTGAAAATAAAAGAATTGTTTTATTTTTTAATTAAACATAGGCAAAAAGTGTAATTTCTCTCGACTGATACATGACATTCGTTAAACGAATGGAAAAGTTTCAACACATTATATTGACGTTAAAGAATGTTTACATAAATTTACATAATCTAATAGAGCATTAAAATATAATAAGTACATTACCACCTTTTCCAATGAAGTTTAGTTTAATCTCTACTTAACCTTAGTGATATCATTAATGAACTTATATCAAATTAATCTTAAACCGTTTAGTTATTTTAAATATATTTTAAACAAAATTTCTGCTATACCGTGTTATAAGAATTTTTCTATTTTCGAAAAATTAAGAGAAATAAATAATATATGTATACTTCTTAAAATGAACAAGATTATTTAAACATCTGTTCACTTTGTCAACTTCGATGGTTGAACTGTAAATAATTCGTAAACTCACCACTTGAAATTGTAGGGGGCATAACAAAACGTCTGACCTTTTACACGATCGGTATTTCAGAACATGGGACTCAAAGTCCCATAGAATGTAAGGTTTATTCTTATCTCGCCCGCGGTAGCGGTTCTATTCGAATTAACCTGCAACACATCCAAAGCATTCAGTTAATATTATTCTGGTGGAAGCAGCAAGAATCCTAGTGTATTTATGTATTTATGAATTCATCTATATACATATATGTATATCTATATTTGTATTTATATTTATGAATGAAAATAATTTTGCTACCTTCTTACGGTTAGTTGATGAAGGTTATGTTTTGAGCTTTGACCACGTGAACAATAGATTTTATTATGTATAAGTGATTAATTATTTCAAAATAACTTCTTAAAACTCTTATTTTCAGCTACATATTTTACAATAATTTTACTAGTATGTAATGGAATGGAATGGAATGGAATGGAATGGAATAAATGCTCTTGGAGAGTAATCGTAAAAGAATGTTGATAAATATTAAACCTTAAAGAACGGAAACTTAATTTGTAAACATTTTAAAACTGCTTTAGTAGATATCTATCTTTAGTAAATATGTATTTAAAAATGAATAAAAGAAAATTCGAAGAGGAAACTGAATGCAGACAAGAGAGTAAAAGTTCTTCAATGGGAACAGCAGAAATTAAACGGGTTTTGTCGCGTTTGAAGTCAGATAAGGGTGAAATATTACCAGGAGGTTTACTGGATTTACCCATAAATATTACAGTTGATAAATTACATGCCATTTGTAATGCGCTTCTGCAAAATGAAGAACCAATACCTTTTGCTTTTTATGTGAACAATGTTGAGATCACAGATTGTTTGGAAAATAATATTGAAGAAAATTTTAGTATTAGCGAAGATATAGTTGAAATTATATATCAGCCACAAGCAATTTTTAAAGTTCGAGTAGTTACACGATGTACTGGATCATTGGAAGGTTATTATATACAACGGTATAACTTTATATGATGCTACCATTAAAACGTTGTATAGAATGAAAACATTTGTTGTACTTAGGTCACAAGGAGGCTGTAATATCGGTTGCTTTTTCACCGGATGGAACGTGTTTAGCTAGTGGTTCTGGAGATTCGACGGTTAGATTTTGGGACATATATACACAAACTCCATATTATACGTGCGCAGGTCATAAACATTGGGTATTATGTATATCATGGTCTCCGTGTGGTACTAAACTTGCATCTGCGTGTAAAAATGGTACAGTTTTATTATGGAATCCAAAAACAGGAAAACAGATAGGTGAAGCTTATTAAACCCTTTCTTACTTCTACCTAAAACATAAACCAATGATTCGAGTTATATTTCATTTTAATGAATTTTCAGGAAGACCAATGTTAGGACACAAAATGTGGATAAATTCTTTATGTTGGGAACCATTTCACAAAAATCCGGAATGTCAGTATTTAGTTAGTGCATCGAAAGATTGTGACTTGAGGATATGGGACACGGTACGCTCGCAAACTGTTCGCATCCTTTCTGGTCATACGAAAAGTGTAACGTGTGTTAAATGGGGAGGAAGAGGTCTCATTTATTCTGCTTCTCAGGATAGAACAATTAAAGTGTGGAGAGCTGAAGATGTAAGCTTTACAAAAATATTATAAATCGCATTGTAGAGTTGTCAATATCTCATTAAAATTGATCGAATACATTTAGGGAATCTTGTGTAGAACTTTAGAAGGTCATGCTCATTGGGTAAACACTCTAGCGTTGAATGTGGAGTATGTGCTTAGGTCTGGTCCTTTTCATTTTGGAAAGAGTCAAGAAAAAATTGCAAGTCCTGTAGAATATGCGGAGAAACATTATGAATCTGTTGGCGAAGAAATACTTGTTTCTGGTTCCGATGATTTTACATTATTACTCTGGAAGCCAGAAAAGGAAAAAAAATTTATTGGTATTATTTTATTATTATATGCATACAACGGTCATCGTAAGATAAAAATACTAATTTTTCTATGTTGTATTTCAGCAAGAATGACAGGACACCAACAACTAATTAATGATGTCAAATTCTCGCCAGATGGTCGCATAATTGCATCTGCTTCATTTGATAAGTCTATAAAATTATGGGAATCAAATACAGGAAAATATATAACTTCGTTAAGGGGCCATGTGCAAGCTGTATACTCTGTTTCATGGAGTGCAGATTCCCGTTTACTTGTTAGTGGTAGTGCAGACTCTACTTTAAAAGGTAAGAAAATTATCCAAACGATCGATTAAAATATCAAAAACTGTTATGTATATGTGTTAACATATTTTTCAATGAAAAATATAGTTTGAAGTAAAAACAAATTAATTGTAACAAAAACATTATGATTGTAGTGCATGTTAAATTTTGAATATTGAAACAATTGAATGAAATGATTTCTCATTTTTGTTTCAGTGTGGAATTTAAAAACAAAAAAACTTTGTCAAGATTTACCTGGTCATGCAGATGAAATTTATGCAGTGGATTGGTCTCCAGATGGATTACGTGTCGCATCTGGTGGAAAAGATAAAGTTTTGCGACTTTGGCAAAATTAAATTAAATATTACAATTATAATTAAGAAAAAAAAAAAAAAAAACCGATGAAGTTGTAACGTAGTGTGTAAATGAAATAAATCTTGTCTTGTTACAATATGCAACACCATAGTATTTTATCATTTATTGAATAATCACCGATGAAACATTGTAGTCTAAGAAGCAAGATATTGTTTATGAAACTCTCTCTCTCTCTCTCTCTCTCTCTCTCTCTCTCTCTCTCGGCATACGTAAATATTGAAAATATTAACTTATGCTTAAATTTCAAGAGACATAAAATAATTAATACGTGTCCTTAATCTATTTCGAGGTACATTGAAAAATAAATTTCCAATAGAAATATCTTCTGAATTACTACATATCTGTATGTTTGTTAATAAACTGTCAGACGATAGTAAAATTAATAATGATGTTGAGTTTTGAATGATATTAAATAAATCATTTATATGTCAACATCATAAAAAATAGTAGAGTAATTTTTAATTTTATTTGAATTTTATCATTGTTCCTTAATGTATTTTCAAATGTTACGTAACATTTGTTTTAGTTTCATTTATAGATATAAAATTTGACAAAAGAAGTAAGAAATATGTTCGAATTTAATATACAATTTTATAATTCAAATAAAATTATGTAGTAATACTACTTAACGCTAAATCTTACTGTACATTGTAAAAGTTGCACGTATATTTATTTTAAATAAAAAAAAAAAAAAAATGGTCTATTATCTACTGTAATTCGTGCCACTTTATACCAAATCTACAGAGTTCAATTTAATATAGAGACCAAGATGCAATTGTAAATTTCTTAAATTTATAACTTGATTAATAATATCTTTATACTATAATCAAGTTATAATATTTAGTCACTTTTTTTGTTCATAAAATCTCACACAGGTTAACCAGACAGTAACAGTTGCGTACAAGGGTAGTAATTCAATTTGAAATAGCTAAGTTAAATGGTATCTTATCTATTATCTTGTATATTCTTAAAATTTGACATACAATCTTCAATTATCATCAGCATCATCGTCATCATCTGATACATATTTTTTAGTGACTCTTTTTCTTCTACCTCCTCTACCTTCTCCTTTCCTTCCTTTTAACTTGATTTTCATTCTCACGCTAGAATCTGCATCCGAGCCTTCTTCACCATCGCCTGGTAAAAATTGTATACATACATATATTACTTGTAACATTTTTTTTTTTTTTTTTTTTTTTTTTTTTTTTTTTTAATTTNTACAACATCAAGAAATACCTTTATCATCCATGTCAGAATTATTGCCTTCTTCTTCGATACGTTGACGCGCATTCGTGAAAACTGATTGCAGCACAATGGAATCTTCGTGTATCAAAGAAGCTTCCTCGTTATAAATTTGTGCGTTTTTGCAAAGCTGCATAAAGTCTTTTTCAAGCTCGTCAAAATCGGTGTACTGTAGCAATAAATACCAAATAAAATAAAATAAAATAAAATAAAATAAAATAAAATAAAATAAAATAAAATAAAATAAAATAAATAAATAAATATATAGAACAATTATAAATAATTTTATACGCAATAATAATGTACACTTACCTTTCCTTCTTCAATCTTTTGGAGCAATTTATTGATAGTTAATGGTTTTTTAATAATTTCATAATAATCTGGTAATTCTCTTCTGGATGGTAACTTCATGAATGGTTCGCTAAGAAGCCTGCCATCTGTGCTGTCGGTGTAATGAACAACTACCATAAGCAATTTTTTCATAGCTCGTTTCATCTTTGGATCGATCGAAGATCCTGCTCCTCTCCGTTTTTTTGGTATAGGCTCGTCATCTTCTTCGCCTTTTTTCTTTCGTTTTCGTGTTTTTTTCTTTTTCTTATCGTCTTCCTCTTCCTCTTCGTATTCAGCACCATCGTCATCGATTGCTTTCAGCCATTCTTTTTCAGTCAAGCTATCAGTATAATCAACCTCTTTTCGCTGTCTCGAGCCTCGGCCAAGGAATCTATCTTCATCTTCTTCGTATGTCCATCTTTCAACTTCATCATCATCTTTCACTAACCAATCGGGCAACTCAGCTTCTTCTAATAATCGAGATTTTCTGTTTGGACCTAATTTGGCTTCTTCCCTTCTTCGTTCTAAATCTAATTTTTGGAATATCTCAAATTCACCTTCCGTTCGTGCAATCATCTGATTAACAGTTTCATCGTCCGGTACTTCATTTTCTTCTTCATCTTCAGCATCATCCTGGTGTAAAATGCTTTGCAAAAACTGTTGTCGTTCAGAACCAGTCGATTTTTGATCAAACATTCCTGCTTGTATAACTTTTTCATCCATGTTTAGCTTATATCTGGCCGCAGCTAATATTCTTTCTTCAACCGAATTAACTGTCATTAACCTAAGTACGCGTACTTCATTCTTCTGGCCAATTCTGTGTGCTCTATCTTGCGCTTGCAAGTCCTGATGTGGATTCCAATCGGAATCGAAAATAATAACAGTATCTGCAGCTTGCAAGTTTAATCCGAGACCACCGGCACGCGTTGATAACAAGAATAAGAAATATTCAGAGCCAGGATCGTTGAATTTTTTCAACAAGTCTCCTCTATCCTCAGCTTTTGTTGTACCGTCTAGTCGTAAATACATAAATCCTCTCCATCCTAGATAATCTTCCATAATTGTCATCAACTGTGTCATTTGACAGAATAATAGTACTCTGTGATTGGTTGCTTTTAATTTTGGAAGAATACGATCTAACAGTTCAAATTTTCCAGATGCACGGTACAAATCAGGTCCCGTAATGATACTAGAGCCTTGCGTACCTACGTGTTCCGAGTATTTCTCTTCAATAGCTTGGAACATGAATGGATGATTGCATAATTTCCTCAATTGTACGATGGTGTTCATCAGAGCTTTGGCACCTCCTTTACCCTGTTTTCCTTTCTCTGAACCATCAGTTAACAACACACCTTTACTCTGCATGTGTTTATATAGAACTTTTTGTAACCCGGACATATCGCATTTGATAATGTATTCGACTTTATCAGGCAACTGTGACTCAACTTCTTTCTTCAAACGTCTCAACAAGAACGGACGCAATACTTTATGTAATCGACGAATAATAAGAATAGTTTCTTCTTCGTTTAGCTCGACTTTTTCACCAGTAGTTGCAAATGGAGCATTGAACCACTGCTCGAAAGTACTGCAGGATTTAAAGATCGAGGGAAGTAAAAAATTTAATAATGCCCATAATTCGGGTAATTTATTTTGCAACGGTGTTCCTGTCAATAAGAGTCTATGAGGAGCCAGATAATGTGTATTTAGCACTTGAGTTAGCTTACAGTGATGATTTTTCATTCTATGACCTTCGTCAATAATCATGTACTTCCATTGTAATTTAGCTAAGACACCCTTGTCTTTAATAACATATTCGTATGTAGTAAGCAAAACATTGAATTTAGTGGCTCTCATTTGAGATTGAATTGCTCTTCTGCCGGCTGGTGAACCTTTATACGACACTACTACAACACTGGGTGCCCATTTTTCAAATTCCAAAACCCAATTTGACAAAGTTCTAAAATAACATAATTAATTAATTAATTAATATAATATAAATAAAAAAAAATGTAATCTTAATTTATCAAGGTAGATTTGTTTTGTTTCAAAATATTTAAAGAAAGTAATACACACGACAACGGCACAATTATAAGGAATGGTCCATTAACTTTCTTCTTCTCCATAAGATAAGTCACCAAAGCTATCGTCTGAATAGTTTTACCAAGACCCATTTCGTCGGCAAGTATACCATTAAGATTATTATTAAATAACGAGACTAACCACTCCAAACCCTAAATAAATAAATAAATATAAGTTTTACCACAATTAATATATCAGAGAAATAGTACTATTAAACGTAAAATGTGCAAATGCCCAACCTTTATTTGATACTCTTTTAATTTTCCATTGACCATAATAGATGCTTGTTCTGTTACTACTTCGTGCACAGTATGCGCAATACTATAATATGTCTGTTCTTCTGTTTTGTATTCATCGTCCTCCACTTTGGCTTTGTGTATTGTTTTCTTAGCCTTATCTTCTTCGGAATCCCCAGGAGCTTTTCCTTTATGCTCGCCATCATTTTCTTCCTCCTCTTCGTCTTCATCTTCTTCGCTTTCTGACTCAATTGGTTCCCATCCTGGATGAGACTCTAAGAATGCCGAAAGTTGACTCATAAGTGGAGCTTCTTCGCCAGTTAACGTGCGACCCGTAGCTGTTTCAATCACTCCAACGCGAGTATCCTCGTTAGCATTTCCATCTTCACCTCCTTCACCATCTTGCAATTTCTTCTTTTTCTGTTTGAGAAATATACAAGGAAGTTATTAAACTTATCAAAGTTAAACCGGTCATCAATTATAACTGTAACTAAAAGAAGTAAAAAGAATATGCATACCTTTTTACGCTTTTGTTCTTCGACTTGTTTCCTCTTTTGTTCTATCTTATGTTGCTTTACCATTTCAGTGAGATTACTGATATATTCATCTGTCTGAGACAATAAGAATGCTAATCGCTTATCTTTCTTTTGATCAATGAGTTTCCTGTAACCTTCTTCGTCTTCTGCCATAAGACGCCTCATACGTTCTTTCTCGATACGCTCTTGTTCTTTCTTTTGTTCTCTTTCAGCATTTGCATGATAATTAAGAACAGCTTTGTTAAGTCTAGCCAATTTGGCCACATTATTTCGATGGAATTCTTTGAAATCTTTACCATGTTGAAGTACAGAACTAAGAAATTCCTTTTAAAAAAGTAATACAAATTATATATCGATCTTACGCTTTGCCAATGATTCGAATAAAAATTTCAAAATATAATTACTTGATGTTTCTGTCTGCGTTTACGTTCAGCTTCTAATTTTTGTTGTTTTTCGAGCTTCTCAGTAGCTCTAGCTTCCCGAAGACTTTGCCTCTTTGTACGCTTATAGGCTTTTACGTTCACTGCAGTTTCTAAAGTAGTATCTTTTCGAGTACACGCTAAGATCTGAAAATAACAATAAATATAATTAAAAGAAATATTTATGATAGTATAACAATATTATTAATGCGAATGGTGATTACCTCCGATCGCAATTGTCTTTGGAAATTCAGCACCCTAAGCATCCGTAGCTCAATCTGTGTCTGGATACGAAGATCTTCCGGCATATTAGTCGGTAAATTACTCAACTGTTCCATGCGTAACGCTATACGCGCTGCCACTCTATCATTACACGTTCATTGTATTGTATATTCGCAATTACATATACATTTAAGAAAACACTTTTGAAATTTTGTGACACCATAACTTTTTCGAAAAAGACTATACATCGATAAAAAAAGAAAAGGAAAAAAAAAAGAATTTTGTGATTGGCAAGCGTTTTTCGTTAGTTTCTCGTTAGCAAAGGCGCAACCAATACTTTCATTAATTGCTTCTATTGCTGATTATGAGTATTTATTTGCATTTGTGCTAATTAATTAAATATAAACTTGTAAATATTGTAAATGTTGTAAATGTGTGTACACGTGGATTTGTTAGGTTGATTAATGTTAAGTACAATCCTTTCAGTATTAATGTTAATAGTTTCAGTGCACTCAAAGTTATTTTAATACATTTAATAAATACCTGTTTTCTCGTTCTTGTAAGATGAGTAACGGATCTAAACCAGCTGGTTTTGCTACACTCGTAACTCTATTAGTCTTAGCACCTGGTTGAGGAGGCTGTTGTTGTTGCGGTGTTTGGCAACCTAGCCTTGGAGGAACTGCAGGTCCAATTACGTTTGGTCCAGAGATTTGTGGACCTGTAGTTGTAGCAGGCCCCTGAGATAGATCTATAGAAGGACGTTGTACCATACCTGGGGGAGGAGGTGCTCCACCTATTTACATTAATCTTACGTCAAACCCCCACCGTGGATCATCCCACTCTACTTTTGTATTTTCATTTCATTTCATTTGAATACATCAATGTTGAGGAAAAACTTGCAAAAAATATTCGAACTGCATCAAATTAGGAATGAAAATTATTTATACAAACCAACAATAAATTACATTAATAAATTATAATTAACATTCAACTACGAACAGAAGCATGATTTTGAATTTATCTAAACTCTCTTTTTCTAGTACATAAAATGCAAACAATTCATATAATACACTATATATTATATATTTGTGTGTGTGTGTACTATAAACAAAATGGACAATGTGTTCTGTAAATAATAATAATGTAGGTAGAAAAAATAAAGCATATTATATGCAAAGCAATACAAAAGATAGAGTAGTCACCTAAAACATAAAAATAATAACATATTCTGTTGCTTAATTTACCTTGAACAGCAAGTGCAAGTTGTTGCGACAGTGGTTGATTTCTTGCTAATAATCGATATGCCATTATTTGTACACTGCAAATAATAATAATAATAATAATAATAATAATGTATAAGATATTAATCTTTTTAGATAATTGATATATAATCGATTACACTAATCTAATCAATCAATAAATTAACTCTAATACATTTCATATAACATACCGCAATTGTTGTAATTGTTGTGAACTAAAGGTCTGTTTCTCTCCCATGCTACTTTGACGAGCCCTTAAAGCAAGTAATTGAGCGTAACGCGGATCTTCCTGAAATCCTTTCTCCTCCATGCCTTCAATAGCTTTTTGTAAAGCATTCAAGTTTTCTTGTCCAGTACTAGGTGGACCAGCAGGTCCAGCAGATCCAGCAGGTCCAATCTGACCAGGTCCAGTCTGACTCATTTGATTGACAGGAGCACCGATCGGTGCTGAATTTCCAGGACCTATTTGTTGATTTTGTGGACCAGGGCCAATTTGAGCAGAAGATGGTTGTCCGGCTGGACCATTTGGTCCCATTTGATTGGTTGCACCACCATGGCCTAGCTGATTATTTGGGCCACCTGGTCCTATCTGATTACTTGGACCGCCAGGTCCCATTTGGTTCGTAGGTCCACCTGGGGGTATTTGCCCTCCTGGACCGCCTTGAACCATTTGTCCTCCAGGACCATTTGGTCCCATTTGTCCACTTGGGCCCATCTGTGAACCCGGACCACTTCCAGGTCCCATTTGATTACTCGGACCATTTCCAGGACCCATTTGTCCTCCAGGTACACTTCCTGGACCCATTTGACCACCAGGTCCACTTCCTAAACCCATTTGGCCGGTTGGTCCATTAGGTCCGCTTCCAGATGTTATCGTATTACCAGGATTTCCTGGTCCCATTTGATTTCCACTACCGCTTCCCGGTCCTATTTGCCCTCCAGGACCACTGGTTGGTCCCATCTGTCCGCCAGGTCCACCACTCGATCCGATTTGGCCACCAGGACCAGATCCAGGTCCCATGGGTCCTCCAGGTCCGTTGCCTGGTGGCATCTGTCCTCCAGGACCACTTCCCGGTCCGATTTGTCCAAGACCATTTGGTCCTAATTGTCCGCCAGGTCCGGTACCCGGACCCATTTGACCACCTGGTCCTCCTGGACCTCCAGGACCTCCAGGACCTCCAGGTCCCCCCATTCCTATTTGTGACGAAGGAGTTCCAATGTTCATTTGTCCAGGACCGGCAGGACCCATTTGCGAAGGTCCATTATGTCCCATTTGGCCAGGTCCATTTGGACCTATTTGCCCTCCTGGTCCAACAGGTCCCATAGGGCTAGGCCCCATAGGGGATTGGGTACTAGGTACCATTTGGTTTGGTACTCCGGGTCCCATGCTATGCCCACCAGGGCCACCGGATGGTATTTGGCCTGGTCCTCCAGGGCCTAAATGACTTCCGGGTCCATTGGCACTCATGTGTCCAGATCCCGGAGGGCCACCCGTATTCATATGACTTGGAATGGGCGGCCCGGTATTTAGGTGATTTCCGGGCGGACCACTAGCATTCATATGAGTCGAGCCTGGTGGTCCTGTAGTACTCATATGTCCTGACCCTGGTGGACCAGTTGTGCCGACATGTCCCGATCCTGGTGGACCATTAGTATTCATATGTCCTGGTCCAGATGGACCGCTCGAACTCATGTGACCGGGCACTGGTTGCCCAGTCGCATTCATATGTCCTGGTGCTGGTGGACCACTCATATGTCCTGGACCTCCAGAAACCATTTGTGTATTTGGAGGTCCACCAGAACCCATCTGTGGACCTGGCACAGGTCCACCTCCTGGTCCCATCTGAGTAGGACCTTGACCCATGTGAGGTCCTCCTGGTGGTCCTCCACCTCCTTGTCCCATGTGACTCGGTCCAATTGGTCCTGGACCACTTGGACCCATCTGACCAGGTCCCCCTGGGCCCATTGGACTAGGTCCGCTACCACTGATTTGTCCAGGTCCATTCGAATTCATTTGATTCGGACCAGATTGCATCATGTGAGAAGTTCCTTGAGGCCCGTTTGGCCCCATTTGCCCTGGTACCATGGGTCCTCCAGGACCTTGTTGGGAACCAGAGTTTTGACCGACCGGCCCGCCAGGTCCGCCTTGGTTCTATAACATGGGAAGACACGCTTACTTTACGTTATACATATATTACATCACGTTAGTAGTGTATTCTATGATCTTTAATATGTAGAGTATAGGAAATATGAGAAAGTGAAAAAAATAATTGACGCACAAGAGTTGAAGCAAACGTGTTGTAATAATAGTAAGAAATACAATATTTTTTTAATTGAATTTTCTAACCTCGTGAGTTTCAGTAGACGAACAGTTTAGTTTATTAAAAGATCAAAACGTATAAACTTTTCATAAATTTAGGAATTAATTGAGAAAAAAGAAAAGAAGAAGAAGAAGAAGAAGAAGAAGAAGAAAAAAAAGCGATTTTGTAAACGGTTTTCATATCGTTATAACTGCATATTTATGAGATACATATTTAACAGATTAAAATCGATTATTTATGTAGAATAGTGATGAGAATAGAGAAGAAGAAAGATTAAAATTATAAAAGATTTCCTGCTCGTTCGCGATATGTAGTATGTACCAAAGTTACTCGAGTATTTTTAGCATTTCTTACAAATTGGAATTCAACAATTAAATAAAGAAGGTTGAAAGGATTGGTCAATCGTTGAAAGGAACGAAGCCAGCTATGAATAAAAGTATAATCGACCAAATAACAAACGTTAAATTCGCAATTTTCAAACTTCACGCAAAACCTTGGAGTTTTGAATAATATATTATATTGAATCGCGCGATGTGGTGTGTCAGATAAAAAACCCTCTTCGAATGTTTAGGTTCAGCTACCTATGCCGTTTGCACGATTCTGTATCTCTAATGATAGAGATAAGAGGATCCCGGCACGCGGTCCGTACGTTCAATCGATCAGTCGTTCCGTCGAAAGCCTCGGCATCGGTGATCATGTCGAGTGAACTGGATATTAGAAATTACTTTGAGTTTGCCAAGGAGTTAACCTTGAAAGCAGGCGAGGTGAGTCATAGTTACATACATACATACATACATACATACATACATACATACTTCCTTCCTTCCTTCCTTCCTTCCTTCCTTCCTTCCTTCCTTCTACCGATGAAATTCTATTTAAGTTACGAAGCACAAGTGAATGTTTCGTTTCGAACGTTGAAGAAACAACAGCATGTTTTATAAAGCCTTTTTTTTTTTCCAATGCGAGTGTAAAAAATTTGAGAAAACATCTTATCAAGAATTATAGAGAATAATTATTAGATTAATTATATATATTATATGTATTATGTAGGAGATAAAGATTTCTACCTTAATAATAATGATAATTAATAGGTAGGTAGACACGGACGAATGATTTGTCTTTACTTATCTTTGAAGAAATACTTATCAGATAACACTTATCTGCGTTTCACTTTCTTCTTAGACATTTAAATGTGGTTTCGAAGGACAAAAGATCGTTGAATCGAAGGAGCACGAATGGGATTTGGTAACCGATTATGACAAAAAGATTGAAGATATATTTATGAAAGGTCTAAGGAGAAAATTTCCCGATCATGAGTTAGTTATCAACCTATCGAACAGATACGATTTTAATTGCAATTCGAAGGATATTTGTGTACAGTGTATTTTTAAACAGGTTCATCGGAGAAGAAACGGTGGCTGACGTTAAAGAGATACCCCTATTAACGGACAAACCCACCTGGATTATAGATCCCATAGACGGAACTATAAATTTTGTAAACTCGTTCCCTTTCACTTGTATATCTGTTGCTTTAGCAGTTTGCAAGGAAATTGTAGCTGGAATTATTTATAACCCACTCACTTTAGAATTATATACTGCGATTAAGGGACAAGGAGCTTTTTTGAACGACCAACCAATTAAGACTACCAAGGTTACTGGTAAATAACATTTTAATGAAACAAATGGTTCCTAAAACTTTCAAATATTATATAGAGACGATTGAAAAATGGCCAGTTTCCAAATATTAGTTTTTAATCATTTTATAATGTTTTAATAGCAATCATTGCCAGGTTTTTTTAATAGCGTAGATTATTCGTTGGGCAGAGAAACGAAGAGATAATACGATTAGAAAAGAAAGAAGCAGAGAATTAAACGGATTATTTCTTGCAGAATTGAAAAAGGCTTTGATAGAAGTGGAATTGTTCTCTCTTCGCATGCCTTCGAAAAATCGGGATATCAAATCGGGTAGACTAGATGCATTTATTCATGGTTCACGAGGGTGAGTTGATAATATGGTAGGTGTTAAATAATGTAAGCGTTAAACGGTTAATCGGTCAGTTGAATGTCAGTGTCAGGTTTATGGGATCGGCTGCACTGGCTCTAGCGTACGTAGCAAAAGGTGCATTGGACTGTTTTCAAATGGACAACCTTCAACCTTGGGACATTGCAGCGGGAGTGTTGATCATTCGTGAAGCAGGCGGTACAGTAATTGACACGAAGGGTACGATAAATAAAATGAACGACTTAAAAAGTATTTAAAAAATATTTAAAAAACTAGAATTACTTAATATCGTAATAACAATATTACATAATATTGTGATACTCGAATATTGACATTAATATTTAAATAAAACTAATTTAATATAATTAGTATTATTTTTGAAGACTTTTGGTGTTGTTACAATTGATGGATTGAAAATTGTTTGGCTTAAATAACAGATATATTATAAAAAAAATTGTTCGCAGAAGAGGAATATAATTTGATGAAACCAAACACAATTGCCGCGGCAAATGAGATACTAGCGATGGAAATAAAGCAATTAATCGTCGATACTGACTTGAAAATATTGCGGAAGAGATTAACAAGGACGTGATCAAGTTTTAGATAGAACATCGTAAAAGGAAAGCAGATTGGCAATATTAAAATAAGTAAACCGAGTCTTTTGAAATGAAATCTGGTTTACATGAATTATGTAACAAAAAAATTGAACATTCCTCGATTATTATGTACTTATAAAAAGAATAAAAGTATTATTTTGTTTTATAATATATTGTTTTATTTCACAATTAGTTTCTTTTCTTTTCTAACAAGTTAGAAAAAATGGATGGAGTAAGTTTTGATGCGATACGAAACTTTTTCGATGCAGTGGAAAGATCGGTAAATCTCAAGGACATAACAAGTGGCAATACCTGTAATCAGCTACTGGTAATTAATTGTTGCGCAACAAATGTCAGATTTATATTATAAATAAAACATTATCGATGAGTTGAAAACTGAAACTTCACGTTTTAACGAAGGCATCGGTAAGCCATGAATTAGATAAATACACAATCATTTTTCTATCGTATGTTGGTTGATAAGCGTAGCGTGAAAGTGTAATCGAGTCTCGTTGTCAGTGATTTACCTTGGCACAGTCTTTTACCGTGTACTTTTATATGCTTTTTACATCGTTGCAGTAAAATTATCTGGCAAATTACTAACTATGTTGATAAAAATCTTTGTTTTTTCATAATAATCGCATTGTACGAAACGATATCTGAGAATACAATATTCGAATGAGTAACGAGCTTACGTGAGCATCTCTGTAATAAAGGTTTTAATAAAAGACACAATTTATGATGTGAAACGAATCATGTTTTGCATCTAAATTATGTAGAATTGTGTAGAATTGTGTAGAATTGCGTAGAATTGTGTAGAATTATGTAGAATTATACATTATGTAGAACCAAAAGAACGTTTGAATTGTATTATATTTGCTAAAACAACTAATATTATCTAATAAAAGCCTGTAAATTTATTATAGTCATGTATAATCATGTTAATTTACAAAAATTTATCACTAGACGTGTATCTTGTACGATTAAAAATTGTTCATTTTTCATTTTTTATTTAAAAATTAATTTTAAAACAATTTCATGGAATTCTAATCTCATTGCTCGTGCAAGGTAATAATAATAATAATAATAATAATAATAATTAGCGATAAAGAAAAAGTCATCGATGCTGTTATCGAGACTTTGATTTAAAAGTTTATCTCGAATAAATTATACCAACCTAACCCAAACAGGCTGTTTGGAGTGGCCACAAATTTCCGTACAGACAATTATTTGCCAAATTAATCGCGCGATTAAATCAGAAACGCGCAGTCGGAAAGTAAACTACATTATCACGAAGTGTAATCGAAACAAGTGTCTATCTGCGTCGAGAATGTTGAAAAATATGGTCCAAAATTATAGCGATACAACTTTGGAAAGAACGAATCAATAGACCAAGTCATCCTTGAATCGTTCCTACAACACGTTCTAAGCCGATACGAATAAAAAGAACGCGATGTTGTTGCACCCATCACAGTACCTGTTGATGCGTTTTCTCATCAAGAATATTTCTCATCGTATTCACGGTTTACAAGAAAACCTAACTCGAACCTAAAGAGATGGCACGTTACGCGGAGGATGTGTACTACGAGTTCGCGATCAAGCTGACTCACGATGCAGCTCAAGTAAGCACACACGTATACTGTCGCTGACAAGAAATTTAGTATCGCTCATCTTTCTGCTGCTTGAGGATAGTTCGCAATAAGACCTGGACCTATTAGTTGATTATTAAATTTAATCAGTATTTTAACCATTTCCGCTCCACTTTTGATAAAAAATTCGCAACAACGCTAACCTTTAGAAATAAATAATGAACGATTGTAAAATCGTTGGTCGGTATTGGATCGACTGAGTGATGTGTAGAAAATAAAAAACTTTAATCGAGACTTATTTTTTACATTTATGAAAAAAAACCACACGTATGAAAACGATGATAATGATAATAACGATATACAATAGGGCGGAAATATGATGTTGAGATATGATGTTGGATATACGGAAAAATGAGCAATTGAAAAAGCGGAACTTATTATTTATAAATGCAGGAAAATTCTATGAACTGAAATGACGCACACGTAATGTCCCATACGGATTTTCTCAAAGTATAATAGTGATACAAAAATGTTTATTCGATGATGAAAGAATGAATGATCGAATAAAGTTTTGTTGAATAAAATGAAAAAAAGAAATACATTAAAATTAAAAATAAAAAAAGTAAAAGAAAAATGGTTTTAAAGTAAATTTGTTTCAAGGAGAATATCGTATAATTGCAGTAATTTTATCGAGATACGAACAATCTTCTCTGCTGTTATATATTATTTGCGTGTGTCAAACAAAGTTTTAGAGATTTTCAACTTCAGAGATATTCGTGCTCGGTAAATATATTCAGGGACATAAGTTTGCAGCAATTTTACACCCAGCCTGATTCTTTCTGTTTACCTTCAACGGGTTATAAATCTTTCAATTCCCAATAATAATTATAATCTTAAATACCTAAAAAGGAATTACAGTTTCAAATAAAAAGTTGTGTGACTTGTAATTCTAAAATATTTTAATACGAAATATGAAATACTAAGAAAAAATAAATAAATAATAATTAACCAGTTCACATAATTTGTTATGAAAGATACTAAAGGCAGCAATCACCGGTGCAAAGAAAATCGATGAAAAGCTGGGTAACTGGGACTTGGTAACAGAATATGATCGAAAGATAGAGGATGTAATCATTGGTCAACTAAAGGCAAAATTTCCGGATCACAGGTAAATATAGAGGGTGGGGAAAATAGTGAATTTCTCGATAATTATGAAAATAAATATGAAAATGTTTATGTTAGATTTATAGGTGAGGAATCGACTGGAAAAGAGCTTCCCGAGTTGACGAATGATCCCACATGGATTATTGATCCGATCGATGGGACAACCAATTTCATTCACGGATTTCCTCACACCTGCATCGTAATCGGCTTGGCAATTAAGAAAGAAATGGTGATTGGTATCGTTTATAATCCTATTCTCGAGCAACTGTTCACAGCGAGAAAAGGTCGGGGCGCGTTTCTGAACGATAAACCCATACGAGTTTCTAATGTACAAGGTGAATCGATACTTTTGTTTAAAACATTTTGTTCTTCAAACTTCTGATCTTTACGCGCAATAGGTATTAATTTTATAGTTTTATAGTTTTATGTATTTTTTAAATTTCAATTTAAGAGATTGCTCTTTCAACAATTGTATCGTCTTTTCAGATTTGTCGAAAGCTTTAGTCTGCTTGGAATGTGGTTTCATAAAAATAGATCATATGAGAGAAAAAACTCTTGAAAGATTACGAACGATTGTTCAAGAGGCTCAAGGGTAAGATTTCCATCGTTCCTAAATGTAATTGAATTTCAACAATTTAAGATGATTGTTTAAGAGGATTACAACAATTTAAAGATACTATTTCTTTTGTACTCGATTAAATCGGATTAATAAGTTTTATCGTGATTAATGTATCATCTATCTAAGATTCTATCTAATATTCATAGTATTCGTACACTTGGCGTGGCAGCGTTATCATTATGTTACGTCGCAATGGGAATCGTCGAGACCTATTACATCGAAGGGCCAGGAATCTCAACGTGGGATATAGCCGCGGCATCGTTAATCGTTACGGAAGCAGGTGGTGTCGTTGTCGATCGTGTAACAGGTAAACGACATTATACTTGTTTATACATACGCCATTATACTTCCACCATCCTTTTTTCCCTATCTGCATAATGTATTGGAAAAGTATTTCAAAAATACAAAAAAAGAAAAAAAAAGAAAAAAAAAGAAAATTTAAACGGATTATGATACGTATTGCAGGAGAAAAAATTGACATTATGAAACCACGTGCGATTGGAGCATGCAACGAAAAGATTGCAGATAAGATGGTCAAACTTATTCGCGAAGCTGATCAAAGAGCGAAATAAAGAAACGAATAAATCATTCTTGACATATATTATTTTTTAAGAAAGATTAATTTCTATTGGTAATATCGAAACATTATAACGTAGAGTATTACTTAAAAATGTTTATTCCACTGGTTTGTATTAAAAGATGCAGAACGATTAGAGACACGAAAGATGAAAAAGTTAAAACATGTATTGTTAACGATTAGGTAATTAATAATGCCAAGGTATGTATTTTTGTACCATTATTGTAACGAATATGTCAAGTTTTAATAAAAGCTTTAATAAAAATTGATTGAAAATATTGTTTGGAATAACCCGAGAAAAACTTGGCGATGAAATTCCAGATGACAATCCACGAGGGAAATCCATCGTGAGTTGGGAGCACGTTTTAATGACGCGGAATATAAAAAAGAAAGAAAAAACGATAACTCTGAATCGGTTAACGTGTTGACTAATGGTAAAGTCCCTTCAGAGTCTTACCTCTTTCCTTTAAAAAGAAACAAACTCGCACTAACCGGACTATAATATCAAAACTGACAACACGTATTTGTAGCAACACACGTGCAAACATTCACTCTGTGTATACATATACATATACATATACATATATCAGATATTACGGAATTATCGCCCCCACCTATTACTCTTTCGCCCCGCTCTTTTCTTTTTTCCATTCTAGTCGCTATACATATAGGCCAGTCAATGCATCATTGATGTCAGTGCCGATCAGATATAAATAACGACTTCCCGTGAACCTTTTTGAAAAGGAAATTTCGAACGATTGTTGTACTCGCAATCGCTAGTGGAAAAAGTGAAAAAAGTGAAAAAAGTGAAAAAAGTGTAAACGTGAAATATGAGCGAATTACACAACATCGAGGAATATTATAACGTCGCCGAAGAACTAGTTTTGAAGGCGGGAAAAGTACGAGTGTACTAGTATACAATATCACGTATGAATGATACGAAGATAAAAATTGATCAAATTATCATGATTAAATAGTCGTTTACTCGCGTATCCAATAATTCTGTTTCTTAAGAAATATAATATACATTTACTTTTACCTTTACCTTTACCGTACCACAATGTAATCGACGGTACCATTTATTTCAATTAATTTTATTTACATTCATTAATTTGAATAAAATTTTTTCTAAAATGTTAAAACACTCAGTCTACTTCCTTAAAGTTAAAAAATTCATTTAAGATAAATGGAAACCAGTTATTTTGTAAAAACTTAAAATAAAGTCTCTTCTCGAAATATTTCGATCCTGATTAATATAAATATTAACAAGCATTCTTTATTTTATATGAAACATTTTACATACTGTATACGTATACGTATAGTATAGAAAGAAAGAGAGAAAAAGAAAAGAAGGAAAAGAAGGAAAAGAAGGAAAAGAAGAAAAAAAAAAGAAAAATATGTATTTGCTTTCAGATAATAGAGAGTGCAATTAATTCAAATAAAAATGTAAAGAGCAAAGGAATTTCATGGGATCTTGTTACAGAATACGATCGAAAAATAGAGGATGATTTACAGAAACAATTGTCAAAAATATATCCACGGCACAAGTACGTATATGTATATTGAAAGAAAAGATGAAGAATTTTAGTACAATGTTCCCAACGGCCCCGCCGTTCGACAGGAGCCTAACCCGATCGAAAGGAAATTTTAAGAAGAGATTGATACGCGATATTCGATGTACATATACTCTCCTCGGCATAAATTTCAAATCGATCAGCAACATGAGCCTATCGGAACATTTTTCGATACCTAATTTTCATATTAACCAATCGAACGATGCATTTTCAGATTTATTGGCGAAGAAATGACTGCAGAAAAAAATTGTCTGCCAAAATTAACCGATGAACCAACATGGATTATAGATCCCATAGATGGGACAACAAATTTTGTTCATCAATTTCCACACACGTGTATCTCTTTAGCATTAGTAATAAATAAACAAATAGAAATTGGAATGGTCTATAATCCTTTGATGAGACAGTTTTTTTCCGCAAAAAGACGGAAAGGAGCTTTTTTGAATGGACATCCTATAGAAACATCAAAAATATCAGGTACATTTATTTTAATACAAACCACTTGTTATATTTGTAAATAGATGTAATTATATAAAGATAATAGTTGGAAAGTAAATTTTTCTTTCCAAACATATTTTATTACGCGGACAGTTAAATGAAATTTCCACCCAAAAATATTCCTAATTCTTTAATAAACTACTAACCTTGATTAACTTTAAAAAAAACTTAATTAACTTTCAAAGCGAATAGATTTTCAGTTAATCCTATCTTTCGTTACGTACAATATATTATATATCGAAGATCAATATTTTTATTCATCCAGATCTATCTGAATCATTGATAGCGATGGAACCATGGATTGCAAAAAATTCAAATTACTTAGTTTCTGTATATACTAGAATGCACGCTTTGATTCAAGGAACTCATGGGTAATTGTCTACTTTTATTAGAAGACATATTTTTCATTTAAACTATATTAAACAAAATCGGTAATATCACGAATATTTCAAATAGTTTTTTATCGTTAGGATAAGATCATTGGGTACAGCTGCTCTTACACTGTGTTACGTTGCAATGGGTGCAATTGAAGCATATCATGTTGAAAGCATAGATGCTTGGGATGTTGCTGCGGGAAAACTAATAATAGAAGAAGCAGGAGGAACGGTAATCGATACCGCAGGTATATCTTCCTTTTTTATAATATATAAAATATTTCAGATATATAATTTGAGATTGTAAAAACCACTTTGAATATTGTTATTTATTAATTATTGTTTGAACCTTAACAGAATTTCATATGATTTCAGGTGGAGAATTAGATTTAATAACACCAAGAGTTATAGCAGCTTGCAATCGTCAAGTTGCCGATCAACTGGTTGATCTCTTTAAAAGTGCCGACACGAAAGCGGTTAATAGAAATTTAAAATAAATCTTTCTAAACTACGTACATTGGTATAGCGAAAGAAACCACGGTACGATGTACAGACAAACTTGTATATTTATCCTTTGTTAAAATACAAAATTCAGACACGATTTATAGAAAATTAATTACCTAGAACAGCGACTGTTTAACGATTAACCGATGTTAATACGTGTTAAATTTTGTTTCTTACCTGTGGACCCATAGCAGGTTGCATTTGTTGAGGATGCGATGGATAATTCTGCTGCTGCGACGAAGGTTGTTGAGGTGGTTGAGACATAGATGGAGCACCGGGTGGCATCGGTGGACCGGTTTGATACACCTGTGTTGGACTGTGGGGATGATGCTGCGGCGGACCCATGGGGCTACCTTGCGGATTAGAGGGTGACGGCGCCTGTTGAGGAGGTCCCATGGGACTAGGCGTTTGTGGCGGAGGCATAGGAGACGATTGTGGCGAAGGACTTGCCATATCGATATTCTTCAATTTTTAAACGGATCAAGTTCACCACCTACAACGGACAACAAATTACAAGTAACAATAGTAATATTTGTAGCTCGTAATAAATATGCTTCGATTAAGCGATGAAAAATTATTTTATTCGATTAAAACCTGTCCTATTTTAAAGATTAAGAACTGTGCTTTAATTATATGTACTAAATTTCATAAAAAAAACTATGATATAATAGATTAAAAATATTTATCAACGTTTCATACAGGATGATTATAAACTTAAAAACTTAAAAACTTAAAAACCTTAACACAACTTCTTACCGATCCCAATTATTACTAATAATAACAACAATATATAAAATATATAAAAATTCTAGATTATAGTGTTTCGTAGTAATGTACAGACAAGATATATGATTGGAACAACAATAGATATTCAGATATTTTCGAACGAAAAATCTGACAACTCATCTCCGTTTTTACACAGGCAAGAAGATTCTATCCTATTGTAAAATGTTTGGTATGGTTAAAAGATACTTATGTTGGTACATACCGGTTCTAAATTTCCATTACCATGGAATAAAATTTCACTTTAGCCATATGTTGGTCCATATAAAACAGAAAAATAGATAAAAATTGACACGAACTTGGAGAGAAGCGATCAACACACGCTACCGGCCATTTTCTTGCCGTACCTACCCATAATACGTTAACACGTCGAGCATCATGGTCGTGTCTTGTCAAAATTTTTTCCTACGCCTATGAATGTTTTCCTACTGTTAAAAAATACTAGATATTTTTTATAACCGATAAATATATTTAATGCGTTTAACTTTCCTTTTTCTTTAAACGAATTAAATAAAATTTATAAACATTTATAAACATTTATAAACATTTATAAACATTTATAAACATTTATAAACATTTATAAACATTTATAAACATTTATAAACATTTATAAACATTTATAAACATTTATAAACATTTATAAACATTTATAAACATTTATAAACATTTATAAACATTTATAAACATTTATAAACATTTATAAACATTTATAAACATTTATAAACATTTATAAACATTTATAAACATTTATAAACATTTATAAACATTTATAAACATTTATAAACATTTATAAACATTTATAAACATTTATAAACATTTATAAACATTTATAAACATTTATAAACATTTATAAACATTTATAAACATTTATAAACATTTATAAACATTTATAAACATTTATAAACATTTATAAACATTTATAAACATTTATAAACATTTATAAACATTTATAAACATTTATAAACATTTATAAACATTTAAAAATGCTAAATTATTAGAATAATACATGTGTCACGATAAACGATATTAGTATATTATTTATTCTTTTAGAATTATTATATATCTTTAAAAGAATAAAGATTAGCTTAGTTTTATTAGAAGATTTAGTTATTTAATTTAAAAACTTTTAAGTAACTAGTTCTAATAAGATAATTGTACTATTCAAGGTGAAGTATTTTAGTATTTTAGTATTATAGTATTTTATGATCCTAAGTTATTCATTAAAATTAATTAAAGTATTTCAAATCCATTATTTTGAACAATAAATATTATCTTGAAAATTTCAATTAATGTTAATGACACCGAACGAACGTTCATCATACTTTCCATAGACGAGGTACACAAATATTGCGGTAGAATCGGTACGTATATCGATTGTTCGACTACCACCACACGCATCTATCACGGGGTACACAGCTTGTGAAAATGGCTTCTTTCAAGAATGTTGGAAAATTGTCAAAAATACTGTTCGTTAAAAATACACCATTTATTTACATTACTAGAAACTATGAAAAAATTGTTACAAAATCAGCCTCTGAGATTTTACAAGAGCTGCGAAGTAAGTAACGTATGTGTATGGAAATATACGGAGACTATTTTCATCTTTTGATAGGTTAAGATATTATTTATTATATAATAGTTAATCAGAAAAGTTATTTGTAACTTAATCATTTAGAAATGAAAATTCTGCTGATTATATTTTTATGCATAAAATAATTGTATATTTCTTTCTTCTCTTTATTTTCTTTAGCACCCGAAGAATTGAAAAATATACCAGGACCGTTTCCAAAAACAAAGGAGGAAATAGAGAAAGCTGCAGCAAAATATAATATGCATCCTGCCGAATATAAACCTTTTCCAGATGATCATAGATATACCGGAGATTATCCAGATTTACCATGGATAAGCTACGATGCCAAAGATCCATTTTACCCTTGGGATTATCCTAATTCAAGAATAAATTATGGCGAACCTGTACTTATTAGTAAATGCTTAATTATAATTTAAGAATTTTATCTCATAATTTCATGCTTTTATTCGTATTATTTTATTCATAGATACACAAGTACATTGATGTCCTAACGGGAGATCGTTACGAATACGGTGTTTATAAACCCATCAGTGACTTTAAATCTAGTATGATATGTTTGCTCATATTTGGAGTTCTGTACGCGCTTTGTTACTTTTCACCAGACACGAGTCATCCCGTGGTAAGATTATTTTTTCACTTACAATATTTTTATTTTATGTTCGATAAATAATGCATCGATATATATTGTTTTAGATGGAAAAACAGTACCCAGGAAAAGGAACGTATTATACTTTTGAGTTAGTCAAGTAATTATACATGTATATTAGAATCTGTTGTTGGATTATTTGATTCTTATGAATTAAATATATTACGATACAAGGCCATGATCAGACGAGCGTAATAAAACGAATGTTAGTAACGAGGTTGTTATTTGATTAATAAAATATGATTTATGTATCGGCACTTTATAAATGAATATTTATCTTTTAAAGAATATTACATAAGAATAAACGAATCGATTCGAATGAAATGAATTTCTGAATTAATTAAAATATAATCTCTATGTCGTTGATACAGAAGTAAAATAAAAGACTACCCTTTACGGTTTTTAGTTTTAGTTGAACCATAGACGAGATTCAAGATAGACTTAACATCTTATGAGACTTGGTGTTTCATCGTCACCTTCGAAAGGATACTCGAAAACCGTTGAATCCTACGGTCGCAACGATCTTTTTCTTATAACAGTCTACTATTTATTAATTTTCATACTTTTCCAATAAATTAATACTCTCACCGATTTATTACAACATTAAATATGATAATTAATAAATACTTTGCAAGATAAAGCTATATTTGCACATTTATAATAATAGTTTTCGATGCAGAGTTGGGTTAAAATATTTTTACGTTTTTGCGATAAAATTTGGTAGCTAGCCGCTAAAAATTATGTTTATCGATGGTCATACATTGAGAATAATCAATGTACGTAATAAATATTATAATTATTGAAAAATTATTACGTGTTATAGCGTGTTCCAGCGTATAATAATTTATCGATTTGTGTAACTTGTACTGATTTTTTTGTCCGAGTTCATATTGTTAACAGACGATTCGTATTTCAAACGTTTATTATCGTAGATTTCTGCTTTATAATCGTCTGTTCCTTAATATTTACTCGTACGTATATTAATTTTCAAATAATGGCATAATAAAAAATTATACGTAACAAACTATAATAATAAAATATGTAATAAACTAAAACAACAATCGATTATTGAAGTCTTGACTAGTCAAATATTAACTTGTCACATTTCTTAATCATGAACTCGATCTAATTTTATATTATGAAACCAAATGCATAGTTGCGTATACTTCTACATGCATGCATACATACATACATGCATGCATGCATGTATGTATGCACGTACGTACGTATGTATATATCTGTCAATAGTTGGATACATTTTTCTTTACTCGATGATATATTCATCAATAGCTTGTAAAGAGTTAATCATCATGATTATTTATTTATTTTTCGTGATAAACTTTATATCGACGTCGAATTAAAGTAAACGCTTAACATTTTTCCTAAATTTTTCTTTCGAACAACAAAAAATATTGCGCCCCCAATTGGTAATTTATTAATCGTGTACGTGTGTAATTTGTAAGTAGTAAATGCGTCACTTATTGTTTACAAGTAGTTTAAATTTATGTTTTTGTTGCTGTTTTAGCGCTAAAAAAATATTCTTGTTTAAGAATTTTAATTTACAATCATGAATGTAGGAAATCAAACACTGAATTTTGATAAGATTTTACGGGACGACGATGAATCCGATTTTTTACCAACAGGAGGGTATGTTTATACGTATATATATATATATATATATATATATATATATATATATCAAATATATATAAGGTTATATTTTTATAGCAAAGCTTCATTTTACTCTGTTTCTGTAATTTTATTCCAAGCAAAATAGTTGTGTGTACAGTGTATTAAAAATAAGCATGTTGATTTTTTTTAGATCGAATTTAGCTACCATTTTCGGAGTACAAACCAAGACGTTAGATAGTTGTTCTTCGACGAAACAAGTTTCTAAAAAATTAAACGTCCCCCGTACTTTGACCGAAACAACTTTGAACAAAACAGAAGTCATAATAGCTAAAGCAGTTTCTGTATTCAAATTGTAAGCTTCGATCATTTTTATATTCTTTCCCATAGTATACGGAAGTATATAATAATTAATATTATTTGTAGACTACACGAACATAGAACTTATTTTTCATATGGCAAGCTTGGTATAGCTCTTACAGGAAATCGTGCAAAAAAATTATATGAGATTATTTTATATAAAAACAAACAAAATCGTGTGTCGCTTGTTACAGTAACGTATGATTTTGTATATACGGTACAAGCAAACAATTATTCAAGTTATTACGATAGCAATAAGGAAAACTGGTCAATTTTGTTCGAAAGTAATGATGTTTGTATAGAATTTGCTAAAGAAGTAGCATTAGCTAAGTATTTTTCAAAAAATGGCAAAATGAAAAATATACTTTACCAGGATTTATCGCCAGCTAATAAAGATGTAACAGCGGAAGAAGGAGATAATGTTTCTATAAAATATTTTATTGCTACAGAAATAATACAACCTTTTATAAACATTCCTACAATAATTGAAACAATGATCGTGGAAATATCTACGGATGATAATTGGGAAAAGACACTTGTAGGTAGCAGTAAAGGATTAAGAAGAATTTTATTTTTGCCTCCCAATAAACAGGTTTTACATAAAATTTTAATAAGCATAAATAAAAGAGTAAACGTACATGTATCTTAAATAAAGTTGTTTCGTAGATTAGTTTAGGACCAGGATTTCCTAAAGATAAAGATGTTGTACTAGAAATAGAAATAATAGATATACAAACGCCAGAGGAAAATGCTTATTCGCATAAATTTCCAAGTGGTAAAGCATCTATTATATCACGAATGGCAAAAATGGGACAATCTATATTACCAAAACTTCCTATGTCTGCTACTACAGACTCTGAAGATACCGAGGTATGGACAAGTTTTTTTTGTTCAATTGTTACTCAATTGTTATTCAATTGTTATTCAATTGTTGAATAAAGTCAATAAAGAATCATACGTTTATAGGATGATATATCGCATAAATCGCCTCATCAAAGAAAGGTAAATATATGTTTATTTTAACGTAATTTTAAATTATTTATTTATAATTGTATGTTAACAATTTCTTAATATTAGATAGAATCTGCGGAAGAAGAGTCGCAAAAAAAACAGTTTTCAAAAGAATTTAAAGAAGAAGTATTAACTGGTTCATATAGAATAATAAGACCAAAAAGTGATGTATTTACAGCAAATACTGCGTGTAAACCTTTTGTCAACTCATCCTCGTTTACTCCGCAATGGTCTCCTACACAAATGCAGGTGTATAAACCTAATTTTGTTAATAAACCTAATTAGGTTTCCTAATGAATAATTCACTCTGTTATAATAGTGGATAAATTACTACAACAATAGTGGATTATTTACTAGTACACCTAACATGTATTTAATATTTATACTGGATAACTATAATTTCTTTATTAATATATAGATTTATTGTAGCAAAATTTTGTTGCTTTGGATGGTCAGGTACATTCGTTACAGACGCAAACAGTAACTCCAACGATACCAACAATAATAGATCCAGGATTAAATATGTTGTTGTCAGAAACCAGAATGACAAATGCAGAACTCAGAATGGGTATGTCTAAAGTAGCTGATAATGTGCAAAAACTGCTCGACAAGGTACTTATATACATACTGAAGAAATCATGTATTATTTTCCAAAATATTATTATTATTATTATTATTATTATTATTATGCATTATGCATTATGCATTATGCATTATGCATTATGTATTATGTATTATGTATAGTTTCATGTTCTTGAAATTCAAAATGCTACAACTCCTACAAAAGATAGAACGGCTTTGGATGCTGCTCTGAAAGTATTGTTAACCATGAATGTACCCGTGGAAAAGGCTGGTCAATTGCATAATATTAATGTAGCTGTTGATAATTTCACGCATTTAAACGAAATGAAAAACAAAATGGACATACTGCAAAAAGAACTGAAAGAATCAAAAGGTAATATGAACTTTTATATTAATTACATGTTAAAATATATTAATGCGTGTAATTTAATTGTTAATGTAGAACAAATAAAAGACCTTGAAACTGAAAAAGAATCTTTAACGCAAATTAATGAGAACTTACGTCAAACTATTAATGAATTAGAAATATCTTTAAAAGATTCAAAGAAACTTAGTAGCAAGTACGAGGAGCAAACAATAATGTTGGAAAACAAAGTGCTTAAGGTTTCTGAGGAACTCAGTGCTACCGAGAAGGCTACAAATTTTGTAGAAACAAATAAAGTAAGACTTTACGTTTGATTTTTTTTTTTTTTTTTTTTTTTTTTTTTTTT
>SMSQ01015713.1:39916-60292 GCA_019453375.1 Ctenoplectra terminalis
TTTTTTTTTTTTTTTTTTTTTTTTTTTTTTTTTAAATTTTACTATTTATAATTGTCCTTCTCAGAATGATAATAAAAATAAGGAAATCAAACATATCATGAATAGAATTTATCATACTTTGTTAGATAAATTTGTAGATGAATCCTATTCGAAAAGTTCTATAAGAACAATAGTAGCGAGTACGATAAAGGTAAGTGTTTTAGTAAATTGTTTAATTTATAATATATTACTTTTTATAACTGTTATGGAAATATAATTGTAGAATGTTACGTTGCAAGTTCTGTATAATACTAATGAAAACAGCGATACGGAATCGGAACCAATCTTTACTAATATTACAGAAACCGATATGTTGAAAATCAACAATACGGTGTCAAAAGTTTCCGACTTAAAACAGATTTCAGAAAATAGCACAGTTTGTACAACTATTTATTTTATATATTGGTACGATTAAATTTCAGATACCTTTTAAAACAGTTCTTTCTACAGGTATCTTCCATATTACAAACCGAACCACCACCCATTCCTCCTATTGATACAGAAGATGTTAACGATTGGCTACATTAATAATTATATTCTTCGGTTTAAAATAATTCTATTTTACAAATTAAAGAAAAACTTGTTTATAAAAGTAGTTTATAAGAAAATTCTTAAATTAAATTAAAGTAAATTAAAGTAAATTAGAAATTTGTATATTGATATTAATAAATATTTTGAAATAAATGATTGCTGGTTATTATCTTGGTAATATTATATGATAGGTTATTATATCAGATGAGAATCTGTACAAGTTTTGTCGATTCAATATTAGATAGACGATGGACGAATTTATTCGGATCAGACGAGCTGGTAGATGTTTTAGATTTGATTTAATTATGCAAAGTATAAAAATATTTGAATAAAGAAGAAATTACAACAGTTGCGCTGTACTTCAGTCACTTGTCCTGTAATAGAAATGGCGCAAAATTATGGTGCATGTTTCTGTGATAGTTGGATATAATAGAAGATCGTAAAAAATAAGGAATGGTACGAAAAATATGACAGGACGTAAGTTACATTGAAAAGACTGGAAATTAGGACGAGACAAAAAATCCCGCCTGACTTTGTCCGGCTCTTGAGTAATTCTATCTGGCTGTGTTCACGGTTTCATCGTCCTGGCTTCTACCACGCCAATCAAATTGAAATCTAACCTCAACATTTTTAACAACAAAAACAATGTTTTTGTTTCAATTGTATTATTATCATTATTATTATTATTATTATTATTATTATTATTATTATTATTATCATCATCATCGTCGAGAGATCAGTTCAGTCAGTACAAGTCGAATTAAACAATGATGCAAACAATAATTGCAATGATGTTATTTCATTTGTCCCGTCGTATTCTACTCTTTATTTCAACATTGGATACATCATATTTATTGACTTCAAAGTTGAATTAAAAATTTTTAGAACGTTTGCTTTTGCAACGTTTGTTTCATATAAAATGATACGAAAACGAATCAGTTACAAATACTATAATTTTATTTATTTATTTTTTTTATACGTTTACATGTTTACATGTTTATATGTGTTTATACATAGGCACATATATGTATATACATATATGTATATACATATATCTATATATATATATATATTTCCTGATTAATAAATATCACATGTTTAATCACAAAATAGATTGGTAACTGTAATTTTTATCATGGATGTAAATATTGTGGAAGACGAAGATGTATCTTTCCATTTGGGAGAAATGTTCGATAGCTATGAAGAATTGGAACATAAATTGGAGAAATTTTCAAAGCGTAGTCTAGTTCATTATTGGAGAAGAGATAGCCGAACAGTTAGCGGAGCTCATATGAAAACTGCTCGTCCGATTAGTGAACGTTTAAAGTATTATTCGGTGAAATATGCTTGTATTTATGGCGGTCAAAAGTTTCTACCTCGTGGAGCTGGCAGAAGACAGTCTCAGTTAGTTTATAAGATTTCATATTATTCGAATTAGATTACTATCGTTATTATTTTGAAATAAATGAATATCAGGAAAGATACGGTTAAATATATTTTACACGTGTTCCCATTTTACTTAGATCGATAAGAACAAATTGTCCCGCTCATATTATGTTAAGGGCGTCGAAAGATGGTACAAAGTTAGAGGTAACTAGCGTTAACAACGAACATAATCATGAAATCTCAGAGGTAAATAGTTAGAATCGGATAGTGAAGAATAAAATGTTCCAATACTAAATTTGATGGTATCTTTCCGTAACTAGGAATTGTTTAAGAATCTTCCACAAGAAAGGAAATTATGCGGTGAAATTAAACAGGAAGTACAAGATCTGATGCAGTTACATATCGATCGTAAAAGATTAAAAGAATATGTACGATTACGAACGAATAAGGTGCTTAGGTCGAAAGATTTATTTAATATAGCAGCGGCCAATAAGCAAAAAAGAAATATAACGCCTGAGAGAGCGTATCAGCTATTTAAAAAAATTCACGATATAGAGAAGATGCAAGGCAGAGATAACGATAGAAAAATATATTCTGAATCCGAAGATGAGATTGCACAGACAATAAAAAGAATGAAAAAGGAACAAGAATCTCCTTGGGGGCAAGACGTAGGATACATTAGACCAAGACTAGTAGGACTTTACGATGCATAATTGAACATTGCGTATAATTGAATAAATTATTTTTCAGGGACTACCAACCGAGTTGGAAGTGAGCGAAGGAAACGATGGCGATGATTCGTATAGCGGTCAGTTAACTCAAGAAGAAGTAGTAGATGAAATAGATACAACGGGAGGTGAATTATTGAGAACAAATAACGATGGAGATATCATAGCTGCGAACGGTGAAATTGTAGGAGAATTGGTCATGCAAGATGGAGATCCATCTGTAATCGTCGAGTCGATCGTAAATGCAGATGGTTCTGTTTTTGTAGACGAAAGAGAATTTAATACGTATTGTAGTAATCATTTGTCCCATACCGTAGATGGTAGTCAATCTCCCAGTACTAGAGGTAATTTCAATCAATCGTAACATTTATTTTATTTTTTTCGAAGAAAAACGCATGAGATAATATGTTAGGTTTAGATATCGAAACGATCGCCGCGTCTACTACTGATATGGAAAAAATAAAGGAAAGATCTACCTCTCCGAAACAACAAAATAGTCCTGTTACTCCTCAATCGCAACAACCAGCAAAATCACCATCGAACACTTTAAAGGAAAATGGAGATTCTAGGATTTGGATCATGAAAGAATCTAGAAATACCGAGGTAGAGCCTGAAAGTGAACCTGAAAGTGATGAAATAAATGGTTCAAAGTCGGTAACGACTGTAAAAGCAGATATCGATACGTCGGAAGTAATATTATCGGACGAAGCGAGTCATCAGTTGCTTCAGGAACAATTGGCAGTACTTCGTGCAGAGAAGGGGAAATTGTATCACGAAACTGAAATGTTAAAACTTAAAAAGGACAAATTAAAGTTACAGATGAACTGCTATTCGAATGAAATACGAAAGCAAGAAATGGAAAAGGAAAAGTTACGGCTTGAAATAAAATTGTTGCAGTCAAAAGTTATGGAAGATTCCAACGATGTTTCTCATTATATTTTTGTGCCTTGAACAAAATGTATCGCGGTGAAAGCAAAATTGATCGTGACTATGGAACAAAAATAACCTGCATCCTAGATAGTTTGAATTTTCGTTTCTTTCATTCGAACCAACTATTCGCGTAACGATAAAAATATTAATTTTATTTAGAGAAAGAATAGAAAAATATTATTGGGAACCACGACTCTCAATAATTTGTAACATTAAATATTTCATAATTTAATGTCAATGCCATTTTTATGGGAACTGATACGCGTACGTTGTAAATAACTTGTATGTTAACATTTAAGGGACACGTTCAAAGGAAGAAGTTATCGTAAGCATCTTTTATGTCAATAATGGTAATAATGCTAAATATAGGACAACTGTATAGTTAGCGTAATAAATTATTTTTCAAATAAACTTACTTTTTATTATACGATAATCCTATATATATTTTTTTTTTTTTTTTTTTTAAATAATAATCAAAGTTAAAATCGTTTAAAAATAGGTTTCGTTATATTTAATTATCGGAGTTAAATACTCGCTTCTTCTTCAAGCTTTTTAATCTCTGTAATTAACTCTTTTATATCTTTAGCCCTGGGGAACAAAAGAGACAGATTTTATAATATACATTTAATAGATTTTTATGAGATTATAACAATACATACATCTGGCCGAGGCTGTTTTTTATAGTCTTTTCTTGATCTCCTCGAAAAACAATTTCTTTTTTCTTCTCAATGAATTCGCTGTTCTCTATATGTTCAGTCTGTTGCTCTGATTTTTTCTTAAGTTCTAACAGTTTGATTTTCATTTCCTCTATTTTTATCTCAATTTTTCTTAATTCTTCTGCTTCTGCCCTTTCAATAGGAGTCATAGAAGGTTCCTTGTAATTCACTAATCGCAGTACCTCTTTGGCTCTATAATCAACACCAAAGTGTAAAATATCTATCTTTTGTCTCGATTTAAATAGTACAACGTGTATTTTTACTTAAATAGTACACGTAAAATCTATTCTTTGGGTAATATCGATCAAATTTCTTTTACCTTTGCGCTAATTTTTCCTGCTCATCCTTAATATCTTCGTAACGTTCAGCCAAACGTTCAGCGGTCTGCTGTAGTTCTTTTTTTGTTTCCATTAAAGTATACAATTCTTTTAGTAACTGGGCTTTCATTACTTTCAAGGCACGCACTTTTTTACCGATTTCCTCTCTTACGGTGTCCTGTTTAACGAAGTGTTCTTTACGAAAGATGTCTGTCGCATGATATAAAAGCTAAATATAAAAATCAATTTGTTAATTTTCATTGAAATCAATCATTAGTTATTAATTATTAATCATCCTGTTGTCTGTATTAATAGATACCTGCAAACATTCCCGCGGAGACATAGACTTGGAACCAATTTTTATAAGAGGCTGCGACGTTTCACGTTTCAACAATTTTTTTATGTACACATCGAACTCCTCCTTGTTGATCTTTAATTTATATTATATAATGTACTATACACTATTAAGATCGATGTAACAACAACAACAGAAGATTAATTATGCGAATTCTAGCTTATATTTGATTACGAATCATGATATTCAGGATAATTAGTAAAATTTTTTATTAAAATAATATAATATAAAATAAAGTGAAATATAAATGAATTAAGAAATTAAAGGTAAATAAATAAATAAATAAATAAATAAATAAATAAAATATTACTACATATAGTAAAATAAAAATTGCCAATACAAAAAGGATTCCTCACTTTCTCTTTTTTGTCAATTACAGGCTCTGGAGGTTCGATCTTCGGAAAATAGTAAAAATCGATAACTGAACGAGCAACGACATCACCGGTGTGTAACAAAGCTACTAAAGCACATGGTTCTTGAAGAAGTCCGAATCCGAGAATTGGTGTAGCTTCGTTCGCTTCTGTATGTTTGGTTCTTCTACAAATTAAGTATTGCGAACTGGATTGATTCGAAAGGGATGGTAGACGAGCATCGTCGATTTCTGTAAAAATGTACTTTCAAAAATAGTATTCGAGTTACACGAAATAAATATGAATTAACAGACTGATCTTGTTCTCGTTAAATAAATAGTACACATTGATATAAAAAATATATCGTCGTTATAAATTTAATCAGGTATAAAGTAAAGAAATTTAATTATATAATTGCATGGTTATTATTGAGGTTTTGTGAAAAAACTTTTAGTTTCAACGCGATTAAGTTGAAGTTATGAAAATAAATGGACGTTAAGAAATGACATTACGTGGATGTGGGTGATGTGGAAAAATTTTTGTAGCAGCCCGAACGTATCTTTCGACGTACGAATGCTTGGGATCGTAGAAAAATTTCTTATCATAAATTTTAATTTTTTCCATAAAAAAATAATGGTCTATAAAAATGAATTTTTTCTTACCTTCTGACGCGCTGATATATTCCTCTAATTGAGAAACCATCGGCAGACTGACCATATGGATTCCAGCATTGTGAGAACAGAAATACCTAACGAATAAATTCTGTTCAGTGACGTCGTATTTCATCTTGGGAACAATTAGAAAAATTTACCTCGACTTGTTACTCTTATCAGACCGCAGATGTATAGGACAACTATACTTTTCATCGTTGTCTGCGAAAAAAAGACCTAGTTCTATTTCAACACACTCATAAACATATAGCGCTTCCTCGGACGTGTGAAGATTGTAAGTGGAACCGTATCGTGACCAAGTCTGCAAGTCATAGATATTAACGAAGAATGAATCAAACCTAGTGAAAAAGTTTCATCCTGTTTCAATCGTTAAAGAACAATGGTAGTAATTATTTATTCTGAAAGTACAACAACAACAATAATAATAATAATAATAATAATAATAATAATAATAATAATAATAATAATAATAATAATAATTCGCGTTATCACAAGTGACAGTTTTGTCAACAGTTCGCTAGAAATTTAATGATTGAAAATAAATAATTCATAATTTTTGTGCTCATCCATGACAGATAGATAGATAGATAGATAGATAAAATGTAGAGGAAGTTGTATCATAACTAACAACATTGTTACAGAACATCGGTCTGACTTTATAATTATTTATTCTCGATGAAACAATGAAACGAGTACTCACCTTCCTATCATTAGCATCGTTGTCGTCGACCAATTCTTCCTTCAACAGAATTGCGTGATAAATCTTTCCAGTACACATGGCGATAACTACTATCGGAGGAGTAGTTTGTAGACACATAATGGAACAGGAGTCTACTCCGTAATTGTCGTCGGCTGAAGGATACATGGAGAGTGACCCCGATACCACAGGACTTTCATAACTTAATAAGACAAATAAATATGTCTTAAAACGGGGCCATGTGCAATTGATGGAATAATAATAAAATAATTCAAGCTAATTATTAATTTCTCAATTAATTTCAATTAAAAGTTGAAACTTGAAATTGAATTGACAATAATGTAAAATTACCGTTACGACTACGTACTTGTCGTGTAAAACGTTGCCTCGAACAACGAGTACCTCTCCGTTTCCACGGAGAACCAGAATAGGCCATTCAATTTGATTCCAATCGACTACATTATTCTGGAAATAATTACTAATCAAATTTAGTGACTCGTATAGAGGAACGTTTTGTGTTTTTTACCCGTACCTTGTCGATGTCTTTGCCTGCAAACATTTCCGGTTTACGGAGAGTAGGAGTAGCAAAATCAAAGTCGACCGCTGTGTCGCCTAGAGAAGTAAAATCTGGTATTTTTGACGGTGAACTGAATGGTACACGACCAACCTTCCATGTTTTTACGATCCTTGGTCTGTTACCCAGTTCGCATTCGTATAAACTGAGAGAAAGTGAAATTAAGCTTTACAGTTTTGCAGTTTTAGAATATTTTTTAATGTATAAATTCATTAATTCACTAATTCATTAATACTAATTTGAAATAATTTGTTTGAAACATAATACGATGAATTAATAAAAGAAATACAATGGATAATAGTATTCAAGGTGTTGGAGTGGTTAATCTTTTTTCCGACCGAACATCGGAACGGCATACCGTTGTAATGATAATCTTTTGAAAAGTAAGAATTAATTATAATAGAATTGCTACATCGATACGTTTACAACTTAATTTCACGTCGGCTGTGTGGTGAGAACTACTCGAAACGCGGTCGAATCGGTAGGGTTAAAAGAAATAATAGGACTGCATCAAAATTATCAAACAGAACAATGTTTTACAATTACCGAAATGTATTTTCAGATGTAAGCACTAGCAGATGAGAGTCGTTGGTAGAACCAGGATGCCATCTTGCCTTCCTAATTTCTACCGTTTCATTGTAAACTCTGAAATTAAACAAAAGAAGGAAAAGAAATTTAGAACGTTAGACCTAGAAAATCGATCGCACACCGGGATTTTATTGAAAAATCATGAAAATTGAATTACGGTTCGAATAAACGAACGAAAATCTATTACCGATCACTGTAATTTGCTTAACCGGTGCGACGTCTCGTTATTTAACGCAAATTACCTTAATCTTTCGCGATTGTCGTACCTTCGCCGCATAACGAAGGAATATACAAAAGCGTGGCAGTGTTTGTTTGTCATTGGACGAGACGGGACGAGATGGAAGGAGACGGAACGAGTCGGGATGCGGCGACGATGGTCGCCTACATTTCGTATATTTTATTATTACTCTCGCACTTTCCGTGGCTGGACACGGTAACACTGGCAAAAAGGGTTGGGCGGTGGTTAGCCATGGCCGTTATTAATGTCGACGGTACAGCGTTGCTGAAGGGTGGGGAAAGTGGAGGCAAGAAAAAGAGAGAGTTACGGAGAAAAAGTGAGAGAAAGGATTTGACACAAATGGAGAATGAGAGAAGAGATGAGCAGGGTGAACGAGGAGGAGGGGGGAAAAAGAGAAAAAAGTCAATGGGCATAGGGTATCGCCAGCAAGGACTGGTTGCACTGGATACACCAACGACAAGGACGAAAGTAACTTTACCATCACCGACCCGCCGTTGAAAAAGCAAAAGTAGAAGCAAAAGTAAAAGTAACAGTAACAGTAACAGTAACAGTAACAGTAACAGCAACAGCAACAGCAACAGCAACAGCAACAGCAACAGCAACAGCAACAGCAACAGCAACAGCAAGAGCAACAGCAACAGCAAGAGCAAAAGCAAAAACAAAAACAATAACAAAAGCAAAAGTACGCCAGAATTGTTAATAATTGATAAAAATGTACGTACGCACGCACGCACGCACGCACGCAGGCGAGCAGCAGTAGAGAGAGTCGGTCGAAAACCAGACGACGCGGTCAACCCCGGTACCTCGGCGGTCTATCCCTTTCCTCTCGTTCTCGTCGGTCTCGTTCCTTTTCTCTCCGGTTTGCCGCTTTTCTCTCTTACCCTTTGTGCGTCCAACCTTTCACGCTTCGTTGACAAAGGCACACGCAACGATTTATTCGCACTTTGCACCGCAGTCTCACGGGGATTTTTCTTCGTTCTGTCACAATTTTGGTATTATCAAAATTTATGACCACCCCTACGCGTGCCACCATACGTCCCCACCAACCACGGTTAACCAGTTTACGCGTTTCTAAATACGGAATTTCATCCTGGTTGTCTGTCTTTTTTCCTTTCTTTAAAATAAGCCTTCTTGGAATTGTCGATTCATTTGATTCGTTTGATCGAAAAAAATCGATTTATAAGACAAATTTGTAAAAAGTTAGATCATAATGGGATCACTTTTTTCAAGCCTTATAAACCGAGTACGTATCGTCTAATCGAGGCGCGGCACGGTTGTTGAACATCCCAATCCTACTTGTTGGAGTGTAAAATCTGGAAGATCATATTCTCAGGTATGTGGTTTCATTACAGTCTCAATTACAAATCTGACAGGGTCTATTATCTTAGAGGAGAAAAATGTCTAATAATACTCGAATTTTTCGACGCGGAGCACGCAAAGACTGGTACGCATCGCGGAGCTGAACCTACGAGAAAGGTTTGTTGGCAGAAGAGAAGAAAAGAAAAGAAAGGAAAAGAAAAGAAAAGAAAAGAAAAGAAAAGAAAAGAAAAGAAAGAGCGGCACAGGCAGCTGCTCGAATCTAATTAAGAAATTCTTACACGGTAGTGCCGTGCATTCTGCCATATCCCTGCATCGTACTAGTACACTTCTCTCGTCGGAAGCGGTCTAGAAGAAATTAAAAATAATTTTTCTTACATAAACGTGTTAACCTCAGGCGGAGCGGAGCTTTTTACGCCGCGCTTTCCTTCCAATTTGTACTAAGAATGGCGCAGACCTGACTTCAAAGCGGATCTTACGCAACGTCTTATCATTTTGTTCTAGAAACTCTTCCATTGTACCTATTTCGCTTCGTTGTGTGCTTAAGTTGGCTGCGCGCTTCCGTCGTGGCTTTTCTCCGTCTACCTTAACTCTTCTATGTTTCCCAATAATTTACCAACCTTGTGTTGGTTCATTTCCTTCCACTCGTTGTACTCGTTGCACCCCTTCCACCGCGTTGCGTTAAATCATCCTCGAATTAGTTTGATAAAAATCGTATTATCGACAAGCCTATCGTTTCGATATCGTTGATATCGAGAGTTGACAATTGTTCGATTCGTAAAAATATTTTTAAATACCGTTGTAACCATGTTGTAGGAGAAATATCCCATAAGGTTGAACGATCCAGTTACGATATATTACGTACGATTGTCTTTTATAGAACGGTACGGGAAGCTATTTAGATATTCGCAGACCGAGATATAAAATTCCTATTTATACCGAAACAATTTATACAAGTTATCCGATACGCGACGATTGAGCGACCAGCTCTGTCGTACAGCTAGTGTTCACGCGTTATAACTAAACTATGGCTAATTTACTTTAAAGTCTTATACGAGACTGCTAAATTACGCGAAACGATCAGATTAAGAATCGAGTCTGTTAAGTCGGATGAAAATTTAAATGAAATGTAATCAAAGTTTTAGCCGGGCAGGATATCAATCCGACCATGGGACCCGCCGGCTAACCGGAAGAGAAATCCGGTCGCGCGGATGAGCATTAATGGCTTTATAATCTAACGAATTTTTAGGTTAAGCGGCGAAAAGGCTGGTAGAAGATCCGGATAGGTTTTTCCCGGGGATTTATTGCCTAGAAGGAAAAGATGAAAATGAGAGAATTCACTTGTCTCTTGTTGGCCGTTATCTTTAGCTCGATATAGCGACGTTCGACCTTTAACGAGATACCTTCTACCTTTCCTTTTCCTCAAATAATCAATAATAATGTTATTGTACCAGAATGATCGAATAATTATTCCCAAGGTATAGAGCCGACATTTATTTTTTAATTACGTTTTTAATTATGTTTTTAATTGAGAAAATATGAATTCCAATATCAGGTTTCGAATCGGTCCAATATCAGGATTATTCTTTCCCAACGATTCTTTATCGATTCCAGATATTGTAATTCATATTTTTTTAATCTTAAATGTTTTATTCTCATAATTACTCTTGGTTGGAGGACAGGAGAGAAAAAAATAGTGAAAAGCTTGAAGCTCTCGACGTCGGGCGTCGTCGTTAAGATATGTTTAGTGCAAGAAGTTGCCAAGGCCTGGGCGTATTAATCGTGCACCAAGGTTTTCTCGTTAATCCTCGAGTGATAGAGTGAAGTGTTTATTACATAAGTGGTAGGACGAGATCGAGTTGGTACCGATGAAAAAAATAAGTGGAATACACTTGTTGCATAATTAATTAAATACGCGATGATACTTAACTCGATACGAAACTTAATTTATTTCAAGATCTTAACATTTCTAATCGATGCAAACGATTACCAACGAATCAACCTCGGTTGTATTTACCTCGGATGAAAAATTAGGACATCGAATCGATGAAATAGCTAATGCAGTAGGTTTATGGAAAGCAGCGGTACGTCGTGCTCGTAACGTCTACGTTTTATCGAACAATTATTGTCTTAATTTTTCATCGATTTCATAGATGATAGAATATAATACAATATATAGAAGGAAAGTTTGTGCTGCGATAAAAAATAATCGTTAGCATAGACGTAGCAGGTACTTAATCGACATTGATGTTTGGCAAGGAGACAGCTCGGCTTAATTCTGCAGGGTAGCTCCGTAACGACGTAATATCGTTCAGTTACTCGGAGTATTTTTATTACGTTCCCCTGGCGGCGTAGTACGTAAAAGAGGGTGGCCAGGGTACAGATGACAGCAGTAGTCGAGGGGGCGGTTTGCTGGGCTTAGAAAGCTATGCTCGCGATATAACGAGAGTCATTATGATAAGCGGATGCATAGATTAGACATAACTCGTTAACCCGGCTGCGTGCGACGTCTATGATGAAAGACGAAGTATCAGGAATCAAGGGCGTCGTGTCTTATAAATTGTTCCAAGCAGTGCGATCAGCAGTGAATCGGAATGAATCGGAATGAATCGGAATGAATCGGAATGAATCGGAATGAATTGGATTAGGAGCATATTAACGGTTTGATTTATCTTATTTAAAGAAAATAAATACACCACCTGTTGACAAGCACTTTGATGATTTTAATCCACCGAGTTTTTACAATATTTAAGGGAAGAGAAGTAAGATCCGCGAGAACGATAGTTGGCGTCTATGTTGCGGCTTGTGGATGGGTCACGGGTAAGGAATACGCGAGAGCATGGGGTGTAGGGGTGGGCCATAAAATCGGGATGTTACGCAAAATATAACGAGCAACGTTCTGCTGGGCTGGCTGACGCTCCTGTCGTAATTCATCCGGCTCTCGCTTGCGTTTGCCTTCCCGACGACACCTGCGTCGGCAACTAAGCCCGTTAATTCTCGAGGTTGCGTCGCGCTTTCATCGCGGCCATCGGTTTCCAACGGCGTTCCTTCCCGCTACTTTGCAGCTTCGTCCTGCGTGCCTTGCTTCTTGATCTTCTTCCGGCCGCAACGCGACGCGTTCCGGTCCAACCAGTCATACTCGAATCATAAATTCTCTGCACTTAAACCTAAAAACTGCTCGTAATGTCTACTCCGATGCCTGTGAAAGTACGCGTAAGAAGAAAAGTTGAAAAGTTGAAAACAATGCGAAGAAATAACGGAGAGTGCTACGCGTAGTTCCGGACTGCCCTTCTAACCCCCCTAATGTCCTCTATCGGAAAGAAAAACTTTCTACGTGAATTCTCAATTCTCAATTCTCAATTCTCAATTCTCAATTCTCGGACACGCCGAAATCATGCAAACGAGCCAGATCTGATAGAGTCTGAACCAAGAACGCGAGGGTGACGGAAAGGGAGCAACAAAAGCTCACCGTCGACGAAGAAGAGAGTCGAAGGCAAAGGGACCTAGCAGGACGCGCGGGGCTCAGGGTGGCAGAGAAAAAGAAGGAAAATGTAAGGTCCATGGCATGGTAGCCTCTACCCTGGGCACACGTACCGCGGTAATTAAAAGAACCGACAGATGTCTCTCTTTTACCGTTGGGTTTTATTTCGTTACGACGACAACGACGACAACGACGACAACGACGACAACGACGACGTCCAGAACAATGACGATGCAGACGACCAGAATGCGTTTCGCGTATTTAAATTTTCCTCCAACGTTCCGGCTGGAATTCTTTGATTAGAAGAACCGTTGCAGGTGCCCGGAGGCGTAGCGCGATTACCTAAGTGTATGTTTTTCTACGTAGACCCTGCGTCGGGGCTCTTTTCTGTTTTCATGCGCTAACCTGCTGCACATTTCTACGCATAGAATGCTGTCTCTGATGCACGCCGACAGACCACGAGAAAAGGTGCCGAGAAAGAAGCTGTAAAGCTATTCGAGGCTCGCATTGTTCGTGTTTATAATCTTCATGGTTGGACCTCCGTATGGGTAGGTACGTTTTGTCGGGTTCATAGCCAGAGAACATTGGAATTAGATTACCTCTTTGGGTAGAACTTTAAAGCAGTGTCTGCGAGATGGGGTGGGTGGGTGCCTTGGGCATTTTTCTTCTCCAATCCAGCCAGTTCGATAGATCTGATAAGAATTATTTATTTCTTTCTTTCTTCTTTACACGAGTTTTAACAAATTTCAAGCGAGTCGCTTATATAAAAATACTCTTTTCTTATTGCTCAACTACTGGCCATGTGACAACTGTTACGTTTTCTTTTTCATACTTGAATAAAAAACAGTAATATTTCCAAAGAATAGAAAGATTCCGTTTAATTCCTTTTGATATGGTATCGTGTCAAAGAAATTAGCACGATTAGCACGATTAGCACGACGCATGCCCAGGATAATACTGCCAGTCTCCATCAGAGATCCCTATTTGTGGCAAATTACCTCGATCGCAATTACGCGGCGCCAATCCTCTAATTACACTTATCGCCACTCGTATTTCAACTCTTTTGTTAACCGCTGATTCGACGAGAAATATCGTTCGGCCGGCAATAAAGTTTCGCGCCACGGGGCTGATAAAACGCGCGGTATACCTACCGGGCCGGTGGGCGGACCGGGTGGTCGCGCGGGGCTTCTATATTTTTTTCCTCGGCTCGGCTCGGCTCGGCGTGGCGACATTTTTCAAAAGGCGTGGATATCATCGGGGACCATCTAAATCATGCCGGCGCGCGCTCGAGCACGACGCACCCTATGCTCGGCCTTCGCAAACACGCCCCTCTTGCCGACCACCCTCGAAAACACGTCGGCCTGTGTTGGGAAACCGGTGATTTTCGTTAGTGCTTGCTCATCGAAAAAAAGTTGGGCGAAAAAAAGGAATAAAAGGGTGTTGGTGGGAAAGCGGGAGGGGGCAGGCGGCGTTGAACACAGGTCAGGTCAGGAGGGTGGCGATGCGGAAGTGGTGTGTGGAGACGCGCGGGTGGTTGGACGCGTACGTGGATTACCGTGGGCCGAATGTACGAGTTCACCGCGTGTGGTTCTCCGAGATTAGCCTCGGCTTTATATCGGGATTACATATGTAAAACCATTAGGTTAAATCATTTTTTAAATAAACGCATCCTATCCCCTTTCGCTGGTGGCTGAGCCGGCGCCGGGACAGATACGAGACCGGCCTGCAACAGCCTTTACCGAACCAAGGGATGAGAAGCGGCCCCGTGTGTGGCAACTGAAATATTCCGTAGCACGTACGGCACGTGCTTTCGGATCTCTGCTCGCTTCACCGTATTAACCGTATTAACCGTATTAACCGTATTAACCGAATTAACCGAATTAACCGTATTAACCGTATTAACCGTATCAACCATATTAATCGTATTCACCGATCGATCGTTCTTCTAAAATCTCATTATCCAGACGTTGCTTACTTTAGCAACAATCTTCAGGAAATACCAATCTTTGCAAAATCCGTTTGAATTAATTATTATCCTTAATCCTTTCCCAACACGGAAAATTTATAAATTTATACTCACTTAAATACTCACTTTTTGTGAGAACGTTTCAAGTAAACGTCAACGATCGGTAACTAGAATCAGCCCTCGAACGGGGACACAGCATTAAGAGTTTACGAGGTGAATACTCGAGAGATGATTCGGAGGAACGTTTGTTGGAAGTGGAGTGGCTGGGTGGTAGAGTGGGTAGGTAGTGCCAGAGGTGAAAATTATTCATAAACGTAGGCCGGTTCGCAATGCAGGGGGCGAGGAAAAGAGACAGGAAACGGAGCGTAGAGTTCTCTGTGATGGTGTGCCGCGTACAGAGACCGAAGCTGAAATCTACCGAATATTAAGGTAGGAAAGATCCTCCCAGACCGCATAATAAACACATAACGGTAATCCTTAAAACAATAATTAGCCGCGAGAGCCGTGGCGCGCGAAATAACGCGCCGGTTTCCTAGTCCGTTTGCCGAATTAATACCGCGATTCGCGACGCCACGCCGCGACTTACTTCGATCCACCTTATACGCACTAAATTGCACCTTCTTCTTGCAACGATATTATCCCGTCGAGCGTTTCCATTCTAAGAAGACAAACTGTTACGACGTAGATTAAGCGGGTGTACGCCGATGCTTTGAACAATTCTTGATTTAAGAAAGAACAGTCGACCCATTCTTTATCAGATTTATCGTATTTAGATTCTCCGTTTATTTCTTTAATATCCTGTATTTTCTAAGTCTACGATAATTTTATATTTAAAAGAAAAGAAAAGAAAAAAAAAGAAAAAAAGAAAAAAAGAAAAAAAGAAAAAATATACCGATACAAATGTCTAGTTTTTTCGTTAGTTCAAACGTTCATTAACCATTAACCATTAACCATTGATTTATGAAAGAGGAAAGAGCACAGACCAATAAAATCTTCGGCATGACTATCGTTGGCATTTAGAATATCAAAGTTTTCGGAGGGATCGAAGAAATGCCTGGCGAATAAGAGAGAAATAGGAAGGAGCTGGTTTTGGTGGCAGGGGCCGAAGAGTGGAGGAGGCGCGAAGTGGTAATAGTTTTAATCCGGTGTCTTGAAGTCGGGATTTGGTGGCGTAGCAGTTAGTGGCTGCTGGTAAGTCCAAGCGAACCCACTTCGCGCTCTGATATCATAATCCGAATAATCACTATTATTGCCGCCATTTGCTTAATCCAAAGCTCGGTCGTTCGCTTTTCTACGCTTCGAAGCTTGGGATATGTTGGCCGATGAGGATACCGCCAGTATTCTATATCGAATACTATTTTTATTTCATGTTTGTAGAAATCACAGGAGTCGTACAACTTGACACGCATTTTACTCGACGAATAGATTAATTATTCGATTAATTAATTAATAATTTAGATCTGTTCATAGACTTGTTTAAAAAAAAGAAAAAAGAAAAATAATCTCTTAAAATCTTCTTAATAATTAAGGGATTTGTATGATAGACCTCGCTCGATAGACAATATTATGTTTATCCGAATTTGCCAAGTGTCCGAACAGCTCTGCGAACGATAGCGTACGCACGCGTCTTGGTAGGAACTTGAAATCATAGGTTGTTATCCGATCTTAACGCGATCACGATTCCCCTAAGGGGGTGGAGGTGGTGAGGGTCGTCTAAACTTTCAGTTCTTTGCGAGCAAATATCTGTCCGCGGTGGTAGAAGTTTCACGGGAAATAATGCACAAACTCCATTTAGCTCTGTTTAAGCCGGCTGGAAGGAAGGAGACATTAAATCCCCGAGATTCGTTCTAATGGGTGCGACTCTCTTACAAACTGGTTCGTGGCTCTTTTGTATCATACATTTAGCTGGAGAGGAGGGGGTTGTACGCGTGCGTTCTTATAAATTCTCTCGATTCTAGCCGCACGGCCTAGTCGGGAAGCAAGGTAGAATCGCTTAAGTGAAATAACGAAAAAACTTTAGCATAAACTGCCGCTCTTAATTTGACCAGTTTGTTCAGCTCGGCCCCGCGGTTCATGGGGCTAAACGTTTCGTTCGTTTCCGGAAAAACTTGGGAATTATGAATTAGCGGGAAGTTGGCAGGAAGATAATGCATTCCGGACTGGACTTATTATGAAATTATAATGCAAAAGACAACTTGGAACGAACGGCTACCCTTTTACCCCCTTGAATTAAGTAGCATCGTCGTTCATCGTAATTCAAATTAATTAGAATTTTACTTCCGTTTGTCCCTTGCGATACCTTTGGCCTGTCTCGTTTACCTCTTTCGTTAGCAATTGATATTTAAGACAGCATAGATAATATATTATACTATATTATTTGTACAGCGATCGTTGCGATGCGTCGACAATTGCAGTTATCGATACAAGGATACGATAGCGGTACGTATACGTACAACACTATTCGCGAATATACCAATCCGATTGGATAAGCGGTATTTGGAAAAAAAACGGAAAAAAAAGAAAAAAAAAAAGAAAAAAAAAAAAGAAAAAAATGGAAGGAACAACCTTCAACCTGATCTTCAACCGCGGGACTAATTGCGCGAGGTTCTAATCACCCGAAAGATTAGACAAGAGAACGAGGAGATGCCGTGACAGAGGTGGCGCGGAGGGTAATGTTACGCGAGGCAGTAGTCTCGGTGGCATGTGTCGTTGATGAGGCGGTTAGTATTCAGCGGTGCTTTCCGAGCCTGGAACTTTTGAAAACTAACCGAGTAAAGCCACCTTAATTCCATAAGAGGGAGGCCAAAGGGGTTCGGGCGTCATCGTAACACCCTCTTAATTACAGGATATTAGGACGCCCACAGGAGCCACGGAGGTGCAGGAAGCCAGATAGTGCGATTTATTATTCGCGGTCTACCTTATCTCGCTTTTTAGGAGCCGGATTTCTTGGTCTGTAAACGTGTATCTCCGCTCCCATGGATTGATTTCGGTTGTTTAGTGGTCAAATTTTTTTTTCTTTTTTTCTTTTTTTCTTTTTTTCTTTTTTTCTTTTTTTCTTTTTTTCTTTCTTTCTTTCTTTTTTCTTTCAATTTTACCAGCACCGAACGAATGCGTTTTATTCCCTTTCTCTTCCTTCCAAGGTGTACAAACGTACAAACATTATTTTATATAAAATGAATAAACTTCACGCGCAAATTAGATATCTGATATATAATTAATGGTGGTTCGATAGAATGTAAATAAAATTTCGTTTAATTATACTTATGGTAGACTTTGAAATACTACGCGTCATTCGACGGTATTCGAGAGCTGTTGATTTTACAATCGATCGAACGTAAAATAATCTTTTTGGTATTTGGAACAGCCTTTTTATATATACTTTAATAACGATATATAACTTAAATATAAAATATGACTTACACGCAAAGTATCTCTTCTTTTCCACCTTGGAACGCACCATCCTTTCCCCAACGTTTCGGAAGCTCCATCACAACTAAACCTAGATTTCCCCATAGTGCCAGTTGGGTGCTAGTTTCATTAATTAATAGGTTTTTTATTTCGAAGATTGGAGGATCGATAGGTCGAAGTTTCTGAAAGAAATCAAAATATAACAATTATTATTGTGAAGTATAGTTTAATTACTTTTTTATTATCTTTGATCTTTTTAAAATTCAATAGAAAAAATAGACGAGGAGTCAGCTAGAAATATGAAAAAATAAATAATTATAAAATTAGCGAAACCAATAAACGACAGACAAATATGTATATCGTATCGGATTAGAATTAGATTAGATCAGATAAGTTTGATCGTTTTCCATTGTATTAGAATTTTAATTTTCAACCGTAACGAGATATTTCCAGCAGCCCCCGAAATTCCACTTTCACCCTCGTCGCGCATCGTCTATCGATTAATAAACTTTATAATACGATCCTGCTCCTCGTTTGTTTTCCAGTTTGATTTTTATCACGGCGGTCCGGGAAAAGGGCAGGTGTACGACAAGCCTCCTTTCCCCTGCTATCACCCTTACTGTCGGGATTTCTCTTTAACATCCCCTTGCCGCGGCCCCTGCCACCCTCTTTCGCCTCGATATTTAATTTCGAACTAAGTTCGCGAACGCGAACATCATTACAGGCTGGCATTCCCGTAGGTGGGGTATCAGCTCGTATCAAGGGGCAATTATTTTTTTACCCGAGGGTAGTTTTTTGCCAAGACGATGCTATCGAATGTACTACTACTTCTTCTTCTTCTTCTCCATTCTCTGATGGTTCAATGACAGAGACCAGTATTAAGGAGGTACATACTTTTAGAAGGTTAAGACAAATCCATTTTTATGTATTCCCAAGTCAATGTTGACTTAACGTGTTACAAAAAAGTTTACATATCGTACTTTATCGTGTTACAAAATGTTACAAATGATAAAATCGTTATTCGATCAAATCGGTCCCATTAACATCTCCCTTCCAACGTGTTAAATCTTCGGAGAGGAGTAAAAGTGCGAAGCTAAGCGCAGTGTAGCATAAACCAAGGAGAGAGGAGAAAAAGAGAAAGAGAGAAAGAAAGAAAGAAAGAAAGAGAGAGAGAGAGAGAGAGAGAGAGAGAGAGAGAAGGGGTCTAGCACGTTTAAAAGTTTTCTTCTCATTAAGACTTATTCTCTGGAGACCTCGGCAGCGCACAACGTGCGCAAGAAAAAGAGAGAAAGAGAGGGAGCAGCTAGTCCACCCCCTGTTCCCTTTCTCTCTCGCAGTTAGAAACACATTTATTAACGGCAGCTCATCTCATCCTGCTGTTAAGTATCAGTAAGAGAGTGCTCTCTCCCACCGTTATCCTCTCAGCGAGAGTTCTCATTCACTTTGGTAGCTGTCTGCTGTCCCGTCCAGGGGTAGAAAGAAAAAAGACGTCACATCGTCGACGCCTTATTAATTCGGGAGCCGAGGCTGTAGCAAGAAGGAAGGTGTCGCGGCAGAGGAGCCCTTTGAAGAAATTAAAAGAACAGAGGGTATAATGTGAACACATCTATATTCCCTGGCCCTCTTTTTTTCTCCTTCCTTTCTCTCCCTTCAGTCGCGTCTCTTCGTTCCTCTCGTTACCGACTCGACACCATTAACACCACTGTTTCATGCTTTTGTTAAATGTCAGTCAGGTGGATGTCTCGAGTCTTGTCACGGTTTCTTAAAATCCGACGTACACGTTTATTGTCTATCCATTGTTTTAGTCCTCTTCTTCTACTTTTTCTTCTTCTTCTTCTTGCTATTCTTGTTATTCTTCTTGCTGTCGGATTCCCTGCCAGTTAGCTTTCAAGTTTAATGTGGGCTACCGTTCTGAAACGAGATTGTGCGCAGGAATCCGCGTCGAAACGAGCCTCCGGAAAACGCTTGCGGCACAACCGATGAAAGATAGAGTAGTAGACGATGGGGATGGTTCGCAATAACATGAGAATATTTAAGGTTTTACGATGATATGTATGAAAAAAAAAAAAAAAAAAAAAAAAAAA
>SMSQ01015713.1:60642-106229 GCA_019453375.1 Ctenoplectra terminalis
AAAAAAAAAAAAAAAAAAAAAAAAAAAAAAAACATAAATGATTTTGAAACGTTTCCGATAGCCTTTATAATATTTTTTACTCGTGATTTACTTGATAAAAGAATTTTCTTTGTTTCTTTTTTTAATAGATAAATTGTTATATTTCTTACTTATCTCGATAAGTAAAATATATAGATGGATAAATAAATATTACGATCCATCCCCCATAAGTATTTAACTGTTACACGTATTAATTACAAATTGCCTGTGAGTTGAAGGGTGTTAACGCAAGTTTGCGTGTATTTGATATTTAAAGTAAAAACTTTTAATGCTCGGGAATGTTTCGCTGATGCTTAAACCGCGACACGCTTCCAGACATATTGTTCAGTGTAACAAGGAACCGTCGGATTTTGGTGGAATGAAAAAGGGAAATATGACAATCCTGCGTAGCCATAACGCGAGCCAGTTTCCCGAGCAAAGATGGCAAACGAGGACATTAGCCGAATAATGCAAAACAAACCTTATCTGAGATATAGTTTGGCATTTGTTCATATTAAAGTGTGCTGTAAGGCTGTCGACGCTTTCGTTTCGCGCGCAAATGCGTGCGCATACGCTTTGAAATTATATAGCGAGAGCATCGCTCGTCGTTAGTCAACTTCTGCCGCATTCCGGTGTTAACTATGTGTATCTTGAGCACCCGTTACGCTGCCATTTATCAGTGAGTTCCTTCGTAGGCGTTATTTCCCGCGTTAAGATGCACAGTTTCGTGCGCAATATTTCAGTTCGCTATGACATATCGTCTCTGAATTCGTAGTTGCTTAAGAGGGTTTAATCCTACGCATAGTTTAAAAAGAAATTGATGTTTGTTTTTTTTTTTTTTCATTTGTTTAATTTGTTTAATTTGTTTAATTTGTTTAATTTGTTTAATTTGTTTAATTTGTTTCATTTGGACCATTGAGAAAACCGGTAGCACGCGAAGGAGCAAACTTTGAAACCGATAGAAACGTACGTTTTTCCAATATTAAATCTGATATTAAATATGAATAGAATAATTGAAAATAATTGTATCGAGAGGATAAATAATTGTTATATATTGGTCCTAGTAAGGAAACTCGGACTTGTCATTGTCTCGCGCCCAGACTTCCATCGTAAGCGACACACGCAACTTTATATTAAGCCTAAGTTCTAAACTAATAAGACAACAGCCACGGTTGGACGATCAGAGGGGAAGGGATAGGGCGACGCAAGAAGGGTCCAAGTTTCGGTGTGTAGCTACGAAGCGGGTCACCAATTACGACGTTGATCGTCTACGAGAGAGAACCAAATTGGATAAGTTTAAGCAGCTTCTTCGTTGGTTGACTACTTAGACCATTACTCTCCAAGAATTTCAATTAGACATGATTTTCGAATTTACAAATCCTTCAGGCATTTTGAACAAGTTATGCTCTGTTACGAGGCTGCACGACATCTTAGCGACCGTAGATAGTTTCCTCGTGGGGTAGATCAACAAGTGATATTTTAAACGATCTTTTTCTTATCTCCCTGTGTTAGGATTTTTTGGGTGACCATATCTTCAGAGTTAAATATAGTTGGAATATCCATGATATTTATATTTGAAACATTAAAATATTGTACTTAATTCGTATCGAGCAATTTTAAATCCGATAGATTAAAATAGAACTCGTTCAATGAATCTGGTCTTTGAATGTATCTCGTATTTGTTACGTTTCGACCATTTCTCTTTCTCTTTTTCTTTTTTCTTTCTCAATGTCTCTGATATACGTACTTTGAAATTTGTGAGTAGACATTAGGCAAATGGTTGTGCGCGTAGAAAGTAGGATGATAAATATGTATTTCATTGGGTTCTTAGATGGTCGATCACTCTTCTCCGAAGTAAAAAAGAAGAGTCTACTATAGACGAAGGTTGACGCGAAAGAAGGATAGGAAGTTACACCCGGTATACGCGTCGTTTTCAGGGAGAAAGAGGTGGAGGGAGGCCCGTTAGGTGGTCGACGTCGGGTGTAAATTTGCATTGAACGAAATGAGGCGCTATGGGGCATTCCAGTCCGAAGTTAATAGCTTCCCAACGATTAACTGTATCTCCCCACCTACCGGGTCTACCCAACCTGTTCCTCTTTCCCCATAGTCGTTCATTCGACTAGTCGTGCCTGTTCGTTCTGTCTCTTTCTCCTTGGAGCCTTGCCTTCATCCCTTTCATCGTCTCTCCTCTCTTTGTTACCGTGTTTCCTTCTTCCCCATCATCCCCTTCATCCCCTTCATCTCCTTCATCGTGGGCGTCACATCGTACTTACCTATATTCATCCCTCCTAATAATATATGTTCCAAAGGTTGCGAAATAACTGACTTGGTCGTGTTGTTCGTTCGGTCGATCGATGGTTTTGTTGCTTTCGATGTTGAAACAGTGACATTTATTTTTCCATATTTTAGGATTATTTTGATTAAATTGAAAGGATTTCTTTTTTTTTTTTTTTTTTTATCGAAAGTTACATAGAGAAAGTTTGATGTTACACGGTTCAAGAATCGCGTGCGGTTAGTAGGTGGAAAAGGCGGTGCCTACCGCGGTCGCAGCCAATAGTTTCCAGGCACAGAAAGGCGCCACGGGGGTTATAGGGCATAATTTAGTGGACAGTTTGATATACAAACAATCTTTAATGAAATTCTTGGTGTTCATTAATAACGCATTACAGCTTGGTGCGGCACTGGCGTCGGTGTAGGCATCGGTACCCGGGAATCCCATGCCCTCGTCCCTTCCCTTTACCCCTCGTCCCTTCCCTTTACCCCTCGTACTCCGTTTTCCTAGCCTCCCTCTACCCTCCATCGCAACCAACTCCGACACCCTTTATCGTCCCTGCTTTCGACTGACTTTTACTCTCTCTCTCTCTCTCTCTCTGTCTCTGTTCGGTGGAAATTTTGACACGTCTTTTCGTTCGAAACATTAATCTTTTAGCAACACTTTAAAACTAATAAAGTATCGTCTAAAAAATATTTCTTCTTTCGTGTTCAGAATTAATATCGCGATCTTTATACAGGATTGGATTGACGTATAATACATGTTAAACATATTTTATTTCTTTCTACTATTTTTCGTTCGATAAGCAGTTTTTAGAGAATTGAAAAGTTCCAAGTAAGGAACGCGTGAATCCATAATTATTCCTCCTCACCGATGGGACAGTGACGAGTAGTAGAAGGCTAATAGGCTTTCCGGTTCAAGGGTTCAAGGGTGCAAGGGTGCAACGGTGAAACTGCGGTTCGTTTTAGGGTGGACGATACCGGCGGCCACGGTTAATGAATCGACGTAATCAGGGGTATGAGAGAGGGAGGTGCAGCGACGAATGACAATCGAGTTTTGTATTAATGTCAGACTATGCCGCACCCATAGTCCCTGCGCGGAGCATACGACACTCGCCATCAGAGTGATCGTTCGTTTAATCAAGCTAGCCGCTAATACGATTAACTTATCGCGTATTCCCGTCATTCCGTACACGTAAGACACGAATCAACGATACACAAACGTAATACCCATTACGGTGTCGTTCTCTATTCTATTCTGTTCCACTCTGTTCTCTCTGTTGGACTGCTTGCTTTCGGTTACTTCCTCTCTGTTTACCCACCTGTCGCGTTGCGTTACGTGCGTCGGTCATTTTGACGAATCATCGGGCGGGTTCCTTCGACCATTTCATCGAGCCAATTTGCTTATTTTGTAATTAACGCATTCGTTACTGATCCATTGCAAGATATTTCGATATAGATGGTGTGTATTGTTTCAATCAAATTACATTTAGCGTCAAAGTTTCCGTGTGGATGTTGAACAACCTATTCTTCATCTATTTTTTTACTCGCTGCTAATACGAAGCAACTGTTTGACAATATTTTATACTTGGGTATAATATCTTATACTTGGGTTCAAGCATCAAGCATCAAGCATCAAGCATCAAGCATCAAGCATCAAGAATCAAGAATCAAGAATGAAGAATCTTGGCGCCAAAGTTTCTCTGTAGTATGCGTGGACACTGACACGGACATGGGATGCGTATAAACGAGAATGGCCACGTCCGGTAAGTGGTCTGAAACGTCGGAATATAAAAGTCAGTAGACAAGAAAACGATAAAAATTGTTCGCGACAAACGTATCGTTCACGAGAAGCTAACGTACCAAGTGTAGAGAAGTTGCCAAAAAAGTGTTTATAAGTAATCAACACCCGGTCTCTACTCGACAATTACTTGACAATTACTTGACAATTATTTGACATCCATTGACCATTGAAAAGCGGAGACGTATCCGTGGTTTATGCCTCGGTGAATGTACGACGAGCAGTCACGAGGCGCCAATGTCCGCACGCATGAGCGCGGCACGCGCATAAACGTGAACGAATGCTCGGAAACTGCGTACAATGTAAAGATCGGTAGGTGGGAAGGCTATGCCGGACGGACATCAGCTTGGATGCCAAGAGAAACGAAAGGACGCGAAGCAGCGGAGAGGAATGATATCATCGGTGGCGCTCGGGCTATGGATGGGAGGGGGGCGATATAGAATTTTAATATAGTGGTTTACGAGCGCGATTGTCCGCCATTTTACGGCTGCTGTAGGGTGGCCATTTGAATTCTTAGATCTGCATACTTTGCGGAATTGCGTGGTCCGGCTGGCACGACGATGGACCAGCGCCACGATTAGTTCGGGCTCCATCAACGAGCCTGCACTTTCTCGTACCGTTTTCGTCGCATGTTGCAGCCTCTCCGCTGAAACATTTCAATTGCCTCTCTACACACGTATATTACGACTCAACTCGTTCAATGCCGATGATGCACCGTATGCATTTTGAAAATAAATTAACCCTCGACGGACCAGAATTTTTTTACACAAGTTTTTAAGAAAAAACTGCAAAGTTTGGAATTTTCGAAACTTTATTTTGTTTCGAGGAGGCCATCTTTACAAAAAAATATCACAAATTTCGAGGACAAATACAATAGAATGAACGACGGTGTTCTCTGTTCACCATAAAAGAAAGACTAGGGGAACGCGTTAATATTACGCTCCATAGTTGTTGGCAGAATCTCATTTGATTACCATAGAATTCGAGTTTCTTTGAACCGATGGAGGCGATTATTAACTTTTTCTTATTTTTTCCACGGCACATTTTTCCACATTTCACGGCTGGGAAACGCAATCGAAGCGAAACGAAAGTGACGTACGTACGGATCGTTGTTAGCATCTCGAATAGCCTTACAGATCGTAACGGCAGGAAGATGAGGAATATGCTCCCTTTATTGATACCAGATACATGGAATTTTATTGGGCGATTACTCCTAAAATTATGGCCGCATTTAAATTCGGAATTTCCTTCGTTAGCTTATTAGAATCATTACGGCAGACTTATTGCGTACCGGCGATATTTTATCGCGTAGCCTCGAGCAAGTTTTCTTACTAGCTCCTAAAAGTGGTTTGCTTTTTACAATGGGGCGGAATCGACACGAGGAACAAGAAACAACGTCCAACGGTTCCTTTTCGTTTCGACCACTTTGGTAATCCTAGTGTTAATAATAGGAACGCTTTTGTAACATACGATTTTGATCGTGTCATTTTTCAGGTTCAGGAAGACGTAATAAAAATAAAGATAACAACTGACCCGAACCTAACCGAGCGGTAGACGATCGATCAGACCTATGAGCGGTGACGTGTCCTGGTGATGGAAAATCTTTATCGTTCCAAGATCAAATAGAGCGTTGATGTAGATTTTTGCACTGTTTGTTTCGATACTGTTTCGATACTGTTTCGATACTGTTTCGATACTGTTTCGATTACCGTAAGATTAGCAGAATCTGACGAGCAATCTGATGCGGTTCGATCGGTCAACGAGCGATCATAGGCGCTAGGATGGTTCGAACGGGAGTGTTCTAGAAGGACCGCGACACCAGGAGGAAGCGAACGAGGTTTGGCGGAAAGTTAGGAGGATGAGAGCAAGGAGGGAAACGAGAAGGAGGAGAGTCTGGTCTCTCTTTCTCTGCCTTGCCGCGATATAAGCCGTATCAGTTATAATTTACAATGTTATGGCGATTTTATGTATATCTTGCCAGAGCTGTGCTCCCCCGCGCTGAGAAGTATTATTTAAATTAAACGGGGCTAAACTAAGCGAACCGGCGGCATCGAAGTGGCGGAGAGAGAGGTGCCGCGGTGGTATGCAAATTATTATCGCGGGGCGATAATTTAAATGCATATTTCGCCTCCTATATCATTTTATTATTGCCAGCCAAGTTAAGTCAGTTGGTGGGCGAACGTTTACGAGAACGAGCCTCGCCCTGTGTAACTACCACACCGGTACAGCTTGTATTAGAAATGCTATCGAAGCGTTTTCCCCATATAATCCTCATTGTTACTGCCTGCGGGACCATAATATCCTGTCGGGCAACGGCTACCGAGCAGGATTAATACTCGACGACTAATTGTATACCGGCAGGAAGTGCTAGCTCATCCACCTTTGCCTCTGTCTTCAAGATGTCCTCGTGGTCTGTCTATGTTGTGTCAGTTTCTGCTTAACGAATCACTCGATTAATGATATTTGCTACCGTTTCCTATCTGTTGGTTAGGAGTTTGATCGCATTGCTGCTAAAATTTTAGCCTATTTTTTTGCAAGCTATCCGTTTATATTGGTAACGAAAGGAAAGGCAAGGAAAGGGAAAAGAAAGACAACGAACGCGTAAGTCTGACTGTTAGATCGGAGCACGGTTTGCGGTGAACTATGAGATTTCGCTACTTTCTCCGACGTGGAAAAGTTAAAACTGGCCGTTCTCGGAACCAATTTGCAACAGCAACGATCGTTCTCCCTGGTGGCGCATTTAGTCCTGATTTACATTTCGAGAAACAAGAACGAAAAGCGTCGAGGATCATACCGGTGGTCGGACGAGTTTCAAGAAACGAGATCAGACAGCTCAGAGCTGTGCCGTGTGTATCCGTATGCGTATCTCGAACAACGAAGAAGGGTTAAAACCTGGCCTGGGTAGTATTTTAATTCCTAACCGTTATCGCCCCGGTAGCCAGGGTCAGTAGCGAAAGATACATGTAAGTTGACCCCGCCCACGAGACCTCTCTGGACGCTTATGAATATTAATTTCACCCGGTCATCCCCGCCACCGCCCCCTGTGACCACCTCTAACCGAAAACAGACCCGACAGGAACAAATTAGATCTTTCCTTCCATACATTTCCCTCTTATTCTCTCTTATTTCTTCAGTTTCTCCAGTTTCTCCAGTTTCTCCAGTTTCTCTCGTATGTCTACCAACCTTCTCTTTTTTCCCTTTCGAAGCTACATTTGCTGTCGATGAAGCGTAGCGTTAGACTTATCCTACGATACCCTACGATTATCGTAGGGCGATTGGATCGAGAGATTGCAGACGGAGAAACTAATAGGAAATATTTTTTTTATTTCTTGGCACAGTCCTTGTCGACGGTATTAATAGCTGGATCAAAGATGCATACGTAATCGACCGATCAGGGCTAAGAAATTATTAGGACGTATAAGTTTCTTTTTTTCATTAGAAAGAAAGAAAAATTTGATGGTAAAAAGTTAAACTACTCGGAACGATGCTACTAACGGGTTTTACGCTAAACAGTGTATCGTCCAAGGACTCGTATGTTGTGGAAAAATTGTTCGTTTTGAGGGGGCATTGAAACGTGGCCGAAGCAAAAGTTTCTTCGCCAGTTGTTCGGTGTTTAAACTGATTGCGAGTATACGCTATCTAGCTAACGTACCATTCATCCGCGAATACACGGAGGCAACTCAGAGACGTAGTTGCAGACACACGTTCCGCACTCGTAGCCCACACAACGAGTTTATCTCTGTATCTTTCGGATGTCAGACGACCCTTGGTATTTCCTGCAGTTAGTTTCCAGGGCGCGACTCCGTGTGATTTCGAAGGGTGCGTGTTTCAGGCCCATGTTTCCTTGTAATACATGCTCAGGTAGGCACAAGTACGCGTGCATTCTCACGAACAGCAACGAGCACACGTACTAACAGATAGAGTTCCCTTGAATCTGGCAATCTCATAACAGGGAGTTAAAACCACAGCACGAATGTCGTATCTTAGGCTGTCTCAACCCCTTTCGAGACTTTCTCTCGCGTTCCACCAACGCTAGATATTATTATCAGTCTAAGTTTCATTTCGGATACTAGCGTAGGAAAATCTTTTTAAATCTTTTACGACTTTTTCAATTGTGATCGTTAACGATAAAAAAAAACCCGCTCATTTTACGTAACTTATTTTACGTAAATTATTTTTTAATTTTTTAACCACGATCCTGCCACGCCTAAGCACAAAGAAACGAAAGGTAACGACGATGACGACAACGTAAGCGTAAGTGAATAAAGGTAGAAAGTCGTTGTAGTTTAGCTTGCGCTAGCGTACCAGTTAACCGCAAAATGGGATTCGTAGGCGCGTCCGTTGTGGCTTTAAATAAATAAATAAATGAATGAATGAACGAACGAACGAATGAACGAATGAACGAACGAACGAGCGAACGAATGAATGAATGAACGAATGAATAAATAACGCGGGTTACGGGGGGCGTGTTTCGGCGACCATCCCCGAGGCGGGACTTGCCTTACGTACGAGAACGAAAAGGAGCCCGTATAACTCGGCAAGAAGTTCTCGTCGCATCCTGAATTTCTGCCGCTGCGCGTTCACACGTACACCAGAGCTTGGGGGGCCTCTTGTGCGCGCCGTTGTTTCGGTTTACCTTAATGGATTTCGCAGTAATTGTAAAATATTTCCCGAGTTCCGTGCGCACGTGCATTTACCAGCAGACACGCGCGCGCGTATCCTTAGCGCGGTGCGGTGCGTTCATTTCGGAACCTCGTGTAACAGGTTTTAGTTGTGACACAAGAGTACCGTATACTAATTTTATTAAGACGTCGATCAAAATATTATTCTGATATATCCATCGATATGGGATACGTTTCGTTTATATTCGTAGATCTGATAAAATTAGTACTATTTTGTTGATCGGTATTCTTTTTGTTCGTGTCGATCTCGACAGTTTCTTAAACTTAACGGAATAATTTGTTAACTCGAACGGCACGGAAGAAGATGCCGGCCGATGACATCCTTCTCCTCCACCGAGTGACCAGAGTGAATAGCGCGCGATGCGTTTTGCACCATTGAAAAATCGTTGTCCACATAAACGCACGGCCCGTTAAGTACAGCCTACGCTGAAAAATAACCTGGCAAATTGAATGGAGGCGACGCAGTCTGTGGGAAATGGGAAGGGGGTCGCCAGACGATGTAAAGAGGGTGAGTTCTGATGGTCGGAATAAAAATTCGGCGAGGTTCCCGACGACGAGACATTGTACTTGTCACCCAGCCCACCACGCTTCGGGCTTTTATAAGCAGACCGTGCAGCTTTTGTGACCAAAAAATACTCGTACTCGTTCTCGTTCTCGTTGTCGTTGTCGCTTACCTATCGAAGCTTTTGTCCTTGGACGATCTCATTTGACAAGGCGATTCGAGTAGGTTCTCCGAAAACGATCGACCATTTATTCCGTGATAAAACGTCCAGTTTTCTACCATGGTTTCAGATGTTTCCTTGGACCTTATGAAACATTTATGACGGTTTCTTTCAAACTGCGTAAACTTTCATCTTTAAATATGCTTCGTATATTTTCTGTTGCCTCGATATATTCTATGTTCTCCAACTTTACTTTCTCTCTCCCTCTTTACATCTGTCTTTCTTTTGCCTTGGTTATAAGAGTTTTACCGCGGCTACCGGCACAGTGGAATTCGTTACCGGAACTGATTAAAAGTTGTCACCGGTATAAGCTGCTTCGGAACAAGTTTTGCAAACATTTACATAGGAAAACTCCTGGCTAGTCAATTAGTTGGTCCAAGTTAACGCGGTTATCCCACCTTGTCTGTCTCTATTCGATGCGCTATTTAAACTGCAGTTGTAATTCAGCGTCATTGGTAAGTCGGTGAATCGGTGAATCGGTGAATCGGTGAATCGGTAAATCGGTAAATCGATAAATTCACTAACAACCAAACTATCAATTATAAACTATACGAGTGATATTTAAAAGATAAAAGATAAAAGATAAAAGAATGCTTGGTAGTATGTAGTATCGTTCATAGTTACGTTCATTCGGAGGACAACGCGAAACTTGTTTGAAAATGACGGTTCTATTCGGAGAAAGACGATTAAACGAATCGTCCAACGTATCATCCTTGGTCCTTGGAATCCGAAATCTAAATACAAAAGGATTACGGGCGAAAGGGAAGAGGCAATGGCGAAGAGAAAGCACGCGTGTGTACGAGGATACGTGACACGGGCGTTAAAGGGAAGCGACGTCAAACATTAAGCATAATGCCCCTCGACAAGAATGTCCCAGCGGTGGTCGCCGCGTAAAGTGGCTATTTATTACGTTATTACATACATTTGATGCGACGCGCGGAAAGCAAGCAAGCGTGCATTCTCTTGGAGCCGGCAGAGAAAACGTCTGAACGCGACCTCCTAATGTGACTCGATTTAAAATATAAATTCTCTACGATATGTAATCTCGTGCCGGCTCGTTTTCTTTGGGATTCCAGAACAAGGTTGAAGGTTGAAGGCAAGTCAGCCGGTGGTTCAGCAACGGTGTCTTTTCTGGAGCTCGTTTTGCTAGGGGGTGAACGCTGATATATCATTGGTTTACCGGGAAACGTAATATTTCGTTGACGAATGAAACGTGGATGTATTTGTGTGTAAGTAGGGGATGTAATGCATAGGGGATGTTACAAGATTTTAATATCGTCCTTAGATATTAACTTTTCTGATCTGATACATTCCGATGAACGATAATTTATAAACAACGCGTATAATATCTATCACCGTCGAAATGTTCATTTCTAAGGGATCCCCAGTTTGTCGGGGTTGACAAACAGTGAACCGGTTGCAGAATAAAGTAGGCACCAAGTATTATAGAAGATCGTGGTACACCTAATAAATAGGAGCCATTCGTAACGCTGTGGTCGTTGAAACCGTTCGGTTGGCGACAGTGGCATCCTACGTCCCGGCGGATGCGCCGTTGATGCTTTTTGCTATCGATAATAAATTACCCAACGTGATATTTCTTATTGTTAGCGGGGTGCTAGCGAGTGCGCCTGAGGGCTTTGATCGGTACTTACTTTCTCTCTCTCTCCCTCTGTCACGGTCGTTAATCAAAGACACATTCCAACTTCGCTTTGCTTTTCGGCTGCACCATCGGGATTCGCAAACTACTACTCTCCTCTACCGAACTTTATCTCGCGTGTGTCTTCTTATCGAAGACATTCCTGTCTGGTTCTTCTTCGACAATCGCTAAACTTGCATCGATTTACGATCGTTCCAACTGTTCTCGTTTATCAAGCGATGAAATCGATGTTTTTGGTACGATGATTTTTAAGGAAAAACCATGAATTTGAATGATTGTTAACAGATTTTTAAGAGATTGTAAAAAGAATGAAATATGCGAAGAACAACTGAACCAACGGATAATAAATATAAAAATGATGGATTAAAACGACCCTGAAACTCAATTTTAACGACGATCCGTGATTCACGGAACACCTATGGTATTAAGAAAACCATTAGGTCGTGGCGGAAATCATGTCGTTATAGACTGCGGAAAGACGGCAGCATTTTCCGAGCCATAAAGATCGGATATTGCGAGAATTATTCAGGATAATTTAAATTGAGACGCTCCTCCCAGCGAGGCGCGGATTTTCTGCGGAACGAGCCAAGAAAACAAGGATATAAATTATGTACAGATAGGCTGCGTAATTTAAATCGTAGACCCTCCCTTCGATATCACAATTTCGAAGCAGTTCGCAGCGTCGTAAAATTCAAATCAGTTTACTTCTATATTTTCCCAAGAATAAGTGTCTAGATTTAATGGATAAAACCTTTTTTTAATCTTGACTCTGTGAAATTAATCGCAGATCGATGGGAAGAATTGAACAGACGTGCGTGTCCCTCGAAATTTTAACGATAAACTTAAATTACACGCGAATAAAAGTTTGTTTCGTCGAAAAGGAAACGTACAACATTTTTGTTCCTAAACAAAAAATGTCCGAGCAATCGGTAAACCACTCAACATCCTTTGCTAGAGCGATGGGATAACAAAAAATAGCTTCGATTCGCGTCCTGTCAATCTATAACATCAGTCCTGAAGACCCGTATTGAATGCATGAATGCGTTTTATGTTTGTCGGAGACGACAGAAATCTATCTATCTATCTATCTATCTATCTATCTATCTATCTATCTATCTATCTATCTATCTATCTATCTATCTATCTATCCATCCACGTATGGAAGTACAATATGAGAATCGGATCCGACATCAAGCATGATAAATGGTAGCTGGAACAAGGATACACCCTTGAAGGATATCTTTCTTCTTCTTTTTCTTCCTCCCTCCTCCCTTTTTCCGTTCTTTGTCTTTTTGTGTATCGCTTTCGATCGTCCGTCTCGTTCTGGCTTTTTTTTCCTTCTCCCTGGAATTTCGTGCTCCGTATATTGATGCTTGTCAAAACCTTAGTCCCCTAACTATACGGAAACGTATAAACACGTGCGGTTGCGGAATAATGTTCCCTAGCTGGCGTGTTAGTAGGCTTAGACGAGATCCTTGGCGTTCCTCCATCTCGTGACATTCCGTGGCGAATCGAGGGAATCGAGGGAATCGAGGGAATCGAGGGAATCGAGGGAATCGAGACGTTAGCGGATAATCTAAGCTAGGAACGGCGATCGATGATGCGAAACAACGAGAAGACTTGAGCTTTAGTCTCTCGTTCTTCCATCGCTGACAACTTGTAACCGTATAACCGTATTGTAACATGCCGTATTATAGGAAACCGTATAAAAATGAAATACGCATTGTATTTGGATTATCCAAGTCTTGCATAAGCAGAAGCTTATCATCGTAGTATTATAATTTATTATTATTATATACAATGGCACTACTATCGAGAAGTTTATTTTGTATAGAAGGCTGGAGAAGGTTTAATATCATGGTTCCAGAAACGAAAGAGAAAATATTTGACACGATTTACGTTCGAACCGTTGCTTTTACGGTTCGATCATCAATTCCATTAAATACCTTTGCTCTCTTCTCGTCGGAGAAACGCGGATGCTAATGGTTTAATTGAATTCCGATTATCCAAAGCTGGTTTCTTCGTTCCCCTATGCCGGTTCCAGAATCTTGTTGCGCTATGAATCAAAAGCAGGGCGCGTCTGGGACTGACATAATTATTGAGTTCTCGATTTTGCAAGGATATCTCGGTCCTCTTTTCCCGGTCCTGCTCCGCGGTCGAATGGCAGCCGCATTAAAATATTAATGACTCCTCGTATCGGAAACAGACTTGGGAAAACGACTCTTGACTCGGGCAGCATAAATCACTTGCACCAAGGTTTCGTTTCCTTTCTTTTCTTCGTCTTATAATCGATTCTGTCGAAGATATTATTTATTTTTCAAGAAAAGTTCATTGCTAATGACTTGTCAGGAGAGAAAAAATTCAAGTTTACTTCAAGCTACTCTCCTTTCTCTTTCGGAACTTTATCGTTATCATCTTTAATTCAAACACCTCCTCGATCTTATCTCCTCGAGCCTAGGGGTGGTTACAAAGGGTTGGTGTTTTTGACGCAGACCGATGGCTGCGGTAATCGAGAGCAGCCTTGTTTTATCGAGAGGATAGATAACGACAGTTTCGGTGTATGCCATTCGGATTGTACGAGTGAGTGTACGAGTATATAACTGGTATGTTTCGGTATGTTTGTTCTACGAGATTCAGTTTTCACTTTCTTTCTTTCTTTCTTTCTTTCTTTCTTTCTTTCTTTCACTGAAACGTGAGGATTATTCGATAGAAAGAATTTAAAAGAAGTTAAAAGCCAGCCAAATGGTAGCTTTTATACTGTGTGTTTTAATTTAATACGCTTCGGTTTAAAATACAGTAAAAGTAAGTGGGATATTATAATAAATACGAAGGAAAAGAAAAGGAACTACTACAGTTTACACAATCCCATTTACGAGTTGATAAATCGCGATAGCGGTTTCAATAATACGGTTACCGAGGATTCGAACGTGTTGTGTTCCTTTTTAACGCGCAGCAACGAGCAACTAAATTGAAAACACAAACCGACCCTTTTTCTCGAACCGACGCGTAAAAAAAGGAAGAATCAGCGGGATTACAGGGAGTGCGAATTGGTCGTTGGTGAGAGCTATCGAGAAGGCGATGCAACACGGCATATGGGGCCGATATCGAGAAAGGATCACCTGTTGCATCCGGAATGATGGGGTTGGGGCCACGAGGGTTACGGTTCGAAGGCTATTCAGGAGTTCGGGGTAGAAACGACCCTCGATTGGTCGTGTAGTGGCTAGCGAGTGGCTATATCTCTTCGAATGTCCCGTAATCGGGCTACCTTTACTTCGCCTTCTGTTAAGACACCGCAATTGCTTTAAAGGGGAACTCCTTTTGAAATCTGAAACCCCCTTTCCCTATTGTCTACGGCTTGCGTTTCCGCTAATTCGAAGAGAAACGGAATTTGCTTCTTTACTAATTACACTTTCCTTTCGATTCGAGCGATGTACCAAGTTGGTGGGAAATAATTATACTTATGGTTTTTATAAAAGATGATTCGATAGTAGAATATATTAATAGTTTAGTCTTATTCATTTTTTCTTTCCGACAGTTTTTCTTTTTTCTTTTACTACTATCTACGTCTATAATGTCTAAGGCCAGATATCTGTTCCGTCCACACTTATATCCATAGGTTTTAATCGTATAAATTTTCGAGTGGTCAAGATACGGTAAATTGTTACGGAGAAAAAGGATACCACTGGAAGAGATGGAGGATCGAGTCTGTCGATCCGGAGTCGGGTCTTTGGTCGGCAGAGGGACCGAGCAGGACGGAAGGCAACCGGGGGTGGATTCCTGTGGGATCGTCGGAACGATGCTGGAATGCTTTATGAGGGACTGACCAGCGCCTTACGGTCGGGGCAATGATCCATTATTCGGCAAACTGAATTACCACGGTGCGTCAAACAATTTTCTTTCTTGGCCGTCGGTGGTTCTTTCTTTATCAGGACCTTTCGATAGGAACGGTACATGGTATAATTTTCGAATATACAATGAAACGAAGAATAGCTTTTTAATAAATTATCATTTCTATTACTTTGTTTCATCGAACCAACAATATTTATCAGATATTTTTGCACAGCCATCTTTTGCTTCGCCATCTCACTTAACTCTCTCGGTCTGTTTCCATGAAAAATTTAATTAATTGCATCTATTATTGGCCACAATCGTCGGAAAAGGTTTCACTTTTTTCTCTATTATTAATAGACCGATTGATCAACCTAATTCTTCAGAGATTCGGAGGAACAAGGAGAGAGGAGCGAACGAGAATAACTGCGGACAGAAAAGAAATTCCAATAAGAGGGTGGAGACAGGGCTGAGAAAGAAATGAGCCCATTTTGATAATGGGTTCCTACATGGAGAAGCCAAGGTTGGCTACGAAACTCTATAGGGATTTGGGCGAGCCATCGCCGCCGCATCGCCGAGAAAAGTGTGGATATTCGAGCGTGTGTACGCGTACACACCAATTGATACGTCTCTTGGTCTTCCTGCTTTGAATTATCGACTCCCGGATTGAGCTAAGAAAAATTGCTCTGCCAACCCGCCATTCTTTCTCCGGCATTCCGATATTTCATTGAACTTGGTTCGTGGCATTTTTCTTCTCACAGAATTCAGTCTTTGTCAGTCTTTGTCAAACACTGAATTACGTTTCTCAAGTCGATCATAATTTTTATTGAAAAAGTATTTTTTTTTTTTACCTTGCCAATTGAACACGGATCAATTCTTGTCACACATTACGCCACAGCGTTATGGAAGATTGAAGATCGAATAATCTGATGATATCGAATATCATATTAGTGAATATTAGAATACGAAGATAAAATGCTTAAAATGTTTGTTGAGCAGAGATGACGATGAACCTGAGAAAAAACGATTTGGTCCACAAGTTTCGCAGGATAACCCTTTTCACCTAGGTTCACCTAGCGTGAACCTAGCGACTCTGGTCGTTAGCACTCTTTCCCGAGGACGAGAGACGAAATAAGAGTCGGGTCGAAACGTCGTTGCGGTTTACGTCGAACCTGGTGTCTGCCAGAAAGGTTAATTTTAACGAATTCAACGAGGCAAGAGAGGTCGGAGTTTAACAGGATAAGCTAATTGTGGGGTATTGGCTAAGAAGTCGAGAGAAATGAGAACGAGGGTTCCAGAGAAAGAGATATCCGCCGGTACAGGGTGGATACGAGAAAGAGAGGGTAAAGGGTCTCTTCACTCGGTGCTAGTCAAGGATCGTTAGCAGCCGGCAAGCGACTGGAATCACAATGCAGTTTCTTATCAAAGACTCCGGCCTCTGTACAGACGTGTGTATTCTGTTTTCTGCAAGCTAGACTTCGATCTTCGAAAGGAGAAAGTCTCGGTGTTGCGTACCGAGAGAGACGATTCAATTGATAATTGGAGAGATATTAATATAACTAAGATATTAATGTAATAAATAAAAGGTTAACATAATTTGTGTAACGTTTTCCGAGGAGTGTACGAGGGTTGAAAAGAAGGTGTGCAAAGATTGTTAGAAAAGTAGGGTTTCGCAATCTCACGAAACGCGTCAACGTCGGTATCCTGAATAAAAAATTCGAGGAACCGAGCCTCCCCAATCGTCGCTTTATACTCGAGGCTTAGATTAAGTCTGCTAAGAAAAATCTATCCGACCCCCTGTCCCGTGGAAGTGGAAAAAAGAAGGCCAGCAATATGGCCGTTGTCTCGGCTCGAATCTCTCGCAAGCGATATCCTACTTTTTCGAGAGGAATAGCTGCCCAACCGTCCAAAGAGGAAGCGAGGGGTTGGCGGAGCGACGAGGGGACGCTCTTCCATACGTAGCTAACTCAATTTAGATCGAGTGGCAGACATTTGTTACCAAGGCTCGACTCTACGGTTCATCTTGCTCGAGGCACCGGTCGTTTTTATTTCCTATTATTTATCTGGATAAATAAGTCAGCCATTCCTCTCATTGTCAGCCAGCTTCCAAGCTACTTCGTTATCGATGTCCGATTCTAACGGTGAGTTATCGATAAATCGTTCGAGTCGATTATCGTACTGTAATTACTTTACTTAAACACGATAATTCAACGCAAGACGATCCGTTTTGATCGAGGAAGTTTTTCTTCTCGTCCGAAAGTAACGTTTATATAGGGTGCACGAAACAATATTCGAGAATGCGAATGAGGATGAAGGCGTTGGACATGAGTTACACGGGTATAATAATCGTTACGAGTTGCAAATGTCCGGAGCTCCGGATCCAACGTATGCGTTCAGACTATACACAGGTTACGACAATACTTGAGAGAGAGAGAGAGAGAGAGAGAGAGAGCGAGCCAGGAAAGCTGCATATTTGCCAAGAATTAATGCAACCACAAATGCTGATGTTGTTTACGATCGACTCGATACGCTGCACATTCGCGACTTGGCGCGTTAATACTCTAATGCATGCGTGTGTTATGTGGATTGTATCTACCGCACATAACGTTACCTGTTACGCTGATTTTTTAATTTACGAGGTGTGCAGGAACATCGCGAGACAGAATTTTGGGCGACGACGCTCTTTGCAGTCTTTTGTAACGCAATCCGGTTATAATTAGAGGTACGATAAACCCGTTACAGATGCAGAACGGAAGTAATTATGCTGTTATTAGCGTGTAATAATTTCGAGAAAAATTAGTCTCTATCGTTAACACGGATGAGTTTAAAAGAACTAATTATTCTTTTATTTCAATACTTTAAATTGCTGGTTCCCCTTTTATTTACAACTGATTTTTTATCACTTTCTTTATCAAGGTAAAATCTTTTCGATCAGAATACCATGTTATAAGCGCGTTACAATTTATTCATCCCTTTATAACTACGCTCAACCAGAGATTTATCGTGGCCATAAAAAGTTTGCCAATTGTGTTTAATCACAATGGACTTAACCATGTCACAGGTTATCGTCCAAGAATTAACGTCAGGCGATCAAAGGTATATTTTGACCGAAGATGCGGTCACGATACCAGTTTACGAGCACAATGGAGGAGGGATGCGAAGTACGGCGGTCGATTCTCAAAAAGTTCGCTCTCGAAGAGACCGGAAGGTCCTCGATGGGAAAGGGCCGAGAACAGAAAAGGGGCAGCCTCATTGTTTCCGCGGTGTAAAAGGTGGGCTAACAGCTAACAGCTAACAGCTAACAGCTAACAGCTAACAGCTAAAAGTTGTGGTGGTGGTGGTGGCATAGGAAACAAGTGTAGGAGCACGGCAGAGGGATGGTGGTTGCTGGTAAAAAAGGGGAGGGTGAAACGCGGAAGGGGCCTCGAGCGATTCAGGGTGTTCCGCAAGTGTAAATGCCAAGTGAACAGTTCGAGTGAACAGCCCTTCAGTACTCGCGGTGGCTCTCGACCTTTATAATCCGAGCATAATTACTGGGCGGGCAGTATAGCGCCTCCTCCGCGTTCCTACCACTACCACCGACCTCCATCACCATCACCATCACCATCACCATCACCGAGCATCGTCTACTACCATCAGCAGAACCAGCAGCCGCTGCCATACACGAGAGATTAATTGTTATTAATTATTTTCCCGCGGCGGGTAATTGCGTCATCGCCGGCAGCGCTGCTAGCCGACGGTAACTAGCAACGACGTCGGCTTCGCCGTTTAACAATGAAGCCAACCGCGTCCTTTTCAGCCCTGGCCGGAAGCGGACGCTTGAAAACTGCAACCCGTACCAGCCTGCATGCTCCCTACGCCACGTACTTCCGGTTAGATTCTTTCACCGCTGCACTCTCGGCCAGCAACGGTTTAACCCTCGTTCAGTCGTTCGTTTTTCATCTTGTTCTTTTCCCGTTAACCGCTCGTTGTACCGTGAAATCTTGTTCGAGCGCTCTGCTTCAAACTTGATGGGCTAGAATATTGAATCTTCCGTTACAGGTAAGCTGTTCTTTGTCGCTTTAGCCACCTATTTTTATTCAATTTTTCAATTTTTCAATTTTTCAATCCTTGGATTCTTCACGGTGACAATTCGTGTAGGCGCGAGTAACCCACTACTACGAGCGAACCACTCGAAGCTTCGCGTTACATACACCGAATCGATTTCAAGCGGTTGGTATATTGCTAAGACACCGTGGAGGCCGCTTATCCCGTCTGACATTAATCGCCTGCGGCATCGTTCAACCGGTGGGGTCAACACGGTGGTACTTTCGTTAGCTTCTGTAGAACATTGCTTTCAAGGGAGTGAAAACATGGTAGAAGGAAGGGTGTTAGGCGGGACGGGAAAGCTACGTTATTTGCGATTGAAGCGGGTACCATATCCTGGCCGTGTCCTTCGGTGAATTGCTAGATCTAGTCCGACGTCGCTGTAAAGGGAACGCGTGGAACGAATTTAAGAGTACTCGGGGCATCGTACGGTGTAAATTATCCGGTCGCTAGCTCTCACCCGGTCTAACGCTCTGCAAGATTTTCGTCCATCTTCTACGAGGAAACGTTTGCTTCGCACATCTCGCGGGAAACTAATCGGAAAATGAATCGGAACGATAGGAACTAACCGTCGGTGACAAACGAAACATCGATTCGTTTGTACAGGTTTGCACAGGTTTGCACAGGTTTGCACATGTTTCTACGTGTTTGCACAGGTTTGATTCGCAGACAAAGGAAGGGAAGTCGCGTTTTCTAGCGGTACGCTCGTGCTGGCAGATCCTGCCACCTAGGCAGGCGTGCGTGAGCTTAAGCTCGTACGTAAATGCGTGTGGTCGGAGAACTTTAGCGCAGGGGGTGGAATTTGCTCTGTGGAACTCTGTGGAACGAACAAGAGGGAAAGAGAAACAGAGGGAGATCGTCGAGAGTCGCATACATGGGCCGAAGAAAGAGCTGTAACCACACACGGGGTGGGGGTTGGTCGACCGAGGCTGTCCGCAATTAAAATAATTCCCTTTCTGCTTGCAGCCGAGCGGAAAGAACTTACCAGCACCCTCTCGCGGGTACCCCCGGGGTGCTACCCTCTTCCTCTTTCTTCCTGCGTCAGTATCCACTTCCTCTTATTCCCTCGTCTCTCCCAGGTTCCCCTTGCCCCCTCGACTCCTTCTCTACCTCCCGAGAGTGGTCCTGGTAAGCATAGCTATTTTAATTGTGTCGTCCACCGGCAGGATGACCAGTCCGCGCGGGACGCTACGGAATGAACGCGCACCCCCTCTTGCGGTGGTCGCCCCTCGAAAACTCCGAGTATGTGGCCATGTTACTATATATGCTTTACTTGCGAGAATTACTGGTAACAGCAGGGCTGATTGCATGCAGGGGAAAGGGAGAAGTAGGAGAGAAGGAGGACGAGGAGTAGACAATGAAAGACCGGTGCAATCTGGCTGGATCACGGGAAAAAGGAGTACGAACACCTTGTATTCCGCGATACCGGTGTTCCAATTCCAATTCGGTACCTGATTTACCGCATTGTGGAATTTATCGTCTCGAACATAATATGTTCATTTATTTATATATGTATTTCTGGTTTATACGTTTATACGTTTATACGTTGCTTTTGGAAACAGTTGGGTAAGATGATGCCTTGTACGTTAGAATTCATGCTACGGTAGTCCAACGAGACTTTATGCGATAAAATTACATACCTATTAACCGTAAACTTGAGAGTCACGGTACATTAACGATAATTGATCGATATGTATTGGTACGGAGACAAAGAAGAAGAAAAAGAAAAAGAAAAAGAAAAAGAAAAAGAAAAAGAAAAAGAAAACAAGATTTGAAGAAAGAAGAAAGAAGAAAGAAGAAAGAAGAAAGCTGTTCGTACACAGCGGGCGTATACCGATGGGTGGCTACAGTCACCCATTTCCACGCGAAAGGGGTTAAATCCACGAGACAAATTAGCGCAAGCTCTAACGGGCGAGGCTCAAAGCAGCTCGGTGAAACGACCGTCGTTTTGAAGGAATGCTTCCCCACGGCACGAGACAACGGTATCTGAATAAGAGCGAGGTGGACGAGAAAAAGAAGCGTAAACATGAGACGTTGGTCTCGCTGGTGGAGGCCTATAGACGGGGTTGAGCGACGCGCGAAAGGTTTATTGCTCTGGCGGCTGTTACGAACGTTCGCCACGGTTGAAATTAATCCGAGCGAGGCCGTCGGTTAACCTCCTCAAAAGCAGCCACAAACGTTGGCTCGCATTTCACAACGGAGCATTTCATTCACCGGCCGCTGCGAGATGATCGCGACGCCGCGCACCATCCGCGCGGCTTCTCGCGTTTCTTCGTCTTCTGCGGCGTCGGAGAGATCAACGAGCCGGTGCCTTTCTCCTTGTGTGCCTCGTACGCCTCGTAAGCCTGGTGCGCCTGGTGCGCCGGGAAGGAGAGGATGAAGCCAGCTGGAATTACGCCGGTGTGCACCAGCCGCTGCATTCAGTGGCTGCTTCGACTCGAAAGAAGAGAGAGCATGATTTTCGATGCGAGAAAATCTTTAAGCGGAGGCAACCGCATAAGCAGACATCAGTCTGGTCTTGACTCTTGTTGTCGCGTGCCAGCAACATAATAATAGGGTGCATCTTCCGCTGCGCGAGCCCACGATCGAGCCGCGAACCGCTCCGCGGGGATACGGAGCTTCTTGATTTTTCATCATCGCGATCATTGTCGGGCTGCGCGAAGCGTGTCGTAATTGCTTGAAAGCAAGAAAGGATATATTTAATATTAAAGGTGTACCGCTTATCGATAAAACTGTACAATGGCTGTAATGAGATTACAATTGTCCAAAGCTAGGAAACCAAGAAAAGACGGTACACTTTGCACGGTTCATCGTTGGAGCTGGTCTTTTACTTTATTCGGATAGCATAAAATCGATGCGATGCATTAATCGCGGGCGCGTTCGTCTCGGATTAAATCAGCGCTCCTTTCGCGTAAAATTCTCAAAGTAGAATCCTACGCGGCATTGTTCGTTCCGCGTAGGCGAACACACCACGTGGAGCGAAGAGAGCCGAGCTGCCGGCTCGTTACGCACCAATTAAATGTGTGCAGCCTGGCTGCCAAAGATATTAGAGTCATCCGAGCGAGTGGCCGGTCGAGCAAAAATAAGTAATTAGAAATACCGCATGGATAATATACGCTGCAATTAAGGCCGAAAGAGGGCCACCTAGCTGCCGTGAAAGCAGCTCTACCTCCACCCCCCCGGTTCTCTGCTCTCCCACCCCTCGGAGTCTCTTGCAGAGCCGGTGGTGCCGTGCAAAGGGGGGTGGAGCCTCAACCGGATGCGGATTCATAATTAAACACGCCCTTAAAACAAAATCATTACGGCTGTGTCGACTCGGGGCGGCTTCCAGGACCACCCCTCTTCCGCGCATCCCCTTATTGCCTATCTCTATCTTTTCTTCCCTTTGTCCGCTCGTCTCTGTCTCTACACCCCCTTAAAGTTGTTCGCGTTGTAGGTGAGCGAGTAGAATGGGTCGCGGGAGAAAGAGTCGTGGCTAGGGGTTAGAGGCGAGGGGATGATTCGTCGATGTCCTCCACCGTTTCTCAGACTGTGCTTTAGTTGGCGTAAAAAGGTACTTAACCGATCGTACGTGGCAACCAAGATTGCATTCGTGTAAAAGGGATCGTACATGTTGGTGGAATTATTCGCTCGCCTTCCGGCGAGCCGTTTCGGAAACCGACCGATGCGAACATGTATCACTGTCGCTTTGCAACCCCTGCATTGTGTAATTCCTCTAACCGTTACCTCTCGAGCAGTCGGGGGAGGTTCTGTTGTTGCAACCCTACGAGTCGTACACGGTTCCGGATTGGTGGTCCAATTTCAAGTACCAGATTACCAGAATTTTGTTTCGCGTCACCGAACAACGCGTTATCTTGTTTTTTAATTTAAACCATACCAAGCTCAAGATTCGGTTGAAAGTTCAGTAACGAATCTCAACTATGAAACCGCAACCTCTGGTTTCGCTTCTCGAAACCATCAAGGATATGGAAGAAATCAGTGGAACAGCAAGAGACCCGTGCGAGTCGGGATTTGCTTGAATAATAGATCTCCCTCTCCTCTGCGACATACATATAGAGAACGAGAGAAAAGGGTGGAAAGGGAGAGAATGGAGAAAATAGAGAAAATAGAGAAAATAGAGAAAAGAGAGAAAGAGTGTGCGCTATACCGTGGTATGGCTGTCGAGCAAGTGGATTCAGCGAGTTGTACAAAACGCCGGACTAGCGCCTCGAAACGAGTTCCGTCTCCGCGAGGATTGAAGGGAAACGGAGGACACCGCCGGTGGTGGAGGCACTCGCGGCCCCGTACTATGCCACGGAGGGTGGAAGCTAGTTCCGCACACCTCCCCGTGAGGAAGGACGAGGGGTTGGGCATGCGAACCTACCGAGGCATCCCGGGATTCGAACTGGTTCCACCCACAAAGTCCATCGCGCCGGTCCGGCCGCCCCGTGGAGAGCTTTTGCTATTTTCTCATAGCAGCTATAACCAGCGAAATCCTCCCTCCACCCACGGACGTCATCCTCCTACGCCAACAGCATCGGCCAGTCATCGAGTGGCTCCCGCAGATTCGTTAAGGAATTAAGGATACATGCGCAGCAACTTTGGAACCGAGCCTCCACAGAGATGGTCAGCATTGCGGATATAGTCGGGTTTCTTTTTATACTATTTGGATCTGCCGCGATATATCGGTGTTATGCGGCTCTTGGTATTCATTGCTACGGAGATTAGAATGGAAACCGGAGGTGGAGCCTCGGATCTGCTTGGTTGTTAACAAACGATGCCCTCGATCTGGATAACTCGGTTAATGTTAGAGATTTTGAATTTCGAGGAGAGAAAATTTACTTGTGATAAAAGTCCAAAGTCAGATGCATCTCATAGAATCCTTTTTACCGATGTTTAAATCGATTACTAAAATGCAAAGATCCAAAGATCCAAAGATCCAAAGATCCAAAGATACGAATAAAGAATATTTTTTATTTTATTATCGCAATATCTGTGTCGAAAACATATTACGATTTGAAAATACTTCAAAATAGGAAATAGGAAACGATGGGGAGTTAAAAATTGTTTATATTCCATTTTCTTTTACCGTAGGATTCTATTTTTATTTGGTATTTAACAGAATTTTTTGAGTTGTTAAAAACGAAGCGTTACGTAGCGCTTATCGATACCACGAATATACAAGATGCATCGTATTTGTTAAGACCGATCGTCTCAACTATCTCGCAACCTAACCCAGCAAAGATCACGACTGCCACCAAAATTTCAGACGCGTTTTCGGAATACTAGCCGAGGCATTTAATTAGTTCCCTAGTAAAAGCGTGAGCGAGTTGGCGATGCCGCTAAAGGAAGTAAACTGTCCGTAATTTCGCAAGTTCCTGGTGTCACGTCGTCCATTTATTACTCAACTTATTGTCAGAAGGAACGGAAACAAAAGCGCAATAAGAATCTACCAAGTCACCGTGGCGGAAGTCAGAAATGCGCTGCGGAAAAAGGCGAAAACCAACGAAATGAAACGTTCGCAAACGAGTCACGATCCCCTAATTAGGAGGCTAAATACCGCTGACGTTTTTTGCCGTTGCAATATTATCATATTTAGTATGCGCACTTAGGAAGCCGGCTTAAATAAGCCCTGGGACCTCTAGAGTACGGAAGCTCCGGCTGAGAGCACGAAGTCTAATAAGTTCCACTGGTCGAGCTGCTGGCGGACTGTACGTCGTATTTCTACCAGAGTATTAGGCTGCTCCTTCAACGTGCCTAACTTTCTTCCCGTATCTATACCGATCGAAATCTTATCGATTGTTCCTGTTGGTTAACCGATTTGCATCGTACAGCTTGAACGACACGTCCGTCAGAATTGGGATTTTCAAACAGCAGAAGCAGCAGTTCGAGCACAGTTTGAGCATTCATCCTAAAACTGAACGAACGCGTGACTTTACTACTTTACTCGGAGCGATCAAATTTTTCGAGTATCGAAAAGCTAGGATTTAGGATGTTAACGTAAATTAGCGATTGGGAGAGATTTGAAAATTCATTCTGTAACAACATCCTGTTGGTAGACATGTTATTAGAACCGTACGGTTCGAAGGCTCGCAGCAACGCGAGACACCCTTTGCATCAGCTTTCGATTCGTACCAGAGCGGCATTGAAATCTCCTATCTGACTCAGTTATTTGCCAGCCCTCTAACGATTAATTGGATCGGTGATTGAAACGTATACAACTATCGTTTAATCGATTGTCACTCGTTTCGTCGTTTAAGATGTATAAAAAATTTTCTTCCCGAAAGAAAGGAACATTATTATAATTTGACGAGTAGAAATACGACCATGTTCCAATAACTGAATTATTATCGACAACAAAAACAGTACGAATTTCATCACCATCGCCAAACAATTTATACGAAGTTATACGAAGAAGAAGAAGTAAGAATAATTTGTACAGATATTGTCATTACGCTTGAATCCGCTTTTCACAGATGAATAATTCAAAGGAATTTATCACCGACTTATAAAAGATCAGTAATCGAGAAACCGATTTCCATTAAACCACCGTATTCCTGGAAACTATAGTTACGGTAAGGTAGTCGAGAAGTGATTTTCCGGGGCAAAGGTGGGTAAAAGTTTCGACTTTGCGAACAGAGAAGGAGAAATAGGGAAAAAGATGGTAAAGGAAGAAGCAGCCTAAGAGAGGCTCTAATTTACCAGGACGCAGGGACTTTGCGTCTCAGACTGAAGCTAACTGCTAATTTAAGGGTTAATTCCTTAGGAGACAAGTTGGCAAAGTTACGACGAAAATATTCATAGCATTGTGCATACGCTTAGGCAGCCGGCGGTTGTCGCTAATAAAAATTAAAAAGTCTAATTGTGAAAGGTCGTCGTTGCGACATTAAAACTTGTATCAATTTTTTCCCCAGCGTTGTCTTCATTTTATAATATATAAAAGTGTAACAAGTTTTAGTTGAATATGTTCGATTATTCGAATGAAATTCTAATAAGTTTCAACAATGTACCGTACCGATTGCAATCGAGATGAACCGATACGAGTTAAATAAAAATTATAGCAAACGAGCCATAAAATTATCTCCAAGTAACTTTGAGGGAATCTCGAAAATTTCACTAAACCGATAACCTTGCAACCTATTTAAATGAGATTTAAGTCCGTCATCGATCAGACCATCGACCAGACTGATCGAACGCGCAATTTTCGCGTTCTCGTTCAAATTGAAACCGAGATTGATACAATTTCCCCTGAAATCAGAAGCACGTCTCATCCCCGATATTTAAATGGTCCTCCATCCGTATCGTCGCTTCTTTCATTCGATTTTCACTGGGAAAGACAGCAGCAGTCACTGCAATCTTCTCGTCGTGACTTTTGTTTCTCCTCGATATCCGATTCGTTCGAATATTGAATTCCCAACGACTTGGCGCGTACCTACAAACGGCCCGCTAGGGTGGTGTTACGATGAAATATGCTCACCCCTTCTGCGCCAGCACGATCTGCACTTTCCACTTTTCGCCTCAGGGGGCGCGAAGCTCGTGAAAAACTCAATGGTATCGTTGTATCGTTGTATCGTTGTAACACGATCAAATCACGATCGTTGAGCATTCAACCTTTTGCCGTAATTCGTGCGATTCCCTAATTAAGGGACGATTTTGTTACGTTTCGAGTACAATTTCTATCGATTAATCTTTCATATCTGTATAGACGGATATTCACCTTGTTCATTTCTGTTGTGAAACAGAATTTTCAACTTGTTCGATGTGTTGCAATCTTACTTGAATTCAAATTTAATCGTGACAAATTAAAAAGTTAGGATGATCGTGTTCGACGATAAGTGATTCGGAAAGAATCTTGTTTGGTTAACAAAAGGGTACGCTGTTCTTCCGCATGGCAATGCCGAGCGACTGTTCGTAGTTTCGGTAGATTAATTTCACAGATAAGTAGGATAAATTTGTGCTAATTTAATAATTATGATTTCCTTTAAGGGCTATTTTTGAAAAATTCGGTAACGTAGTCCACTAGCGGGTGTAATTTACTTTTTAAGTATACGTGGTGAGCGTAAAGACCGGCTGACGACATTTGCACTTGGTAACTTCCAGCGAGGCTGTAGATGTCAGGGCTTCAACGTCTGTGATGAGCAGGAAAGCCGTGCGAGGGTGGAACAGCCTGTCAGCAGGCTGACAGTCAGATTTGTACATTTTAAGTACCGAGTCCTTTCCCTTCGGTCCCTCATTTCGCGCGATAAATAAGGCTGTAACTTGGCTGCGAGAGTGATAATTAAATTGAGACGCTTCAGGCGACCGGCGAGCTTTTTTCTACCCGAATAACAGTGAACTGCTTTGAAGTTCTCTAAGAAACGCTCGAACGAAATTTTCTGGTATCTCAGAGGCGATGCTTCTCTCTAAAGTTGGATGAACATTTTTTTAGTAATTTAAAGCGATTGTTTCTTATCTTCTCGAGATCGAAGGATTTATGATTCGGTTCGGTTTGTAGTTGAGTAAAAATATATTATAGTTATAGTTATAGTTATAGTTATAGTTATAGTTATAGTTATAGTTAGAGTTTGAAAGATTCGTAAGATTTTCGTAAGATTTTCGTAAGTTTGCAACATTTGGAAGATTAAAATATACAATATATCCTTTTTAAACAAGTACCGGTTTGCTCGAGACACACTCCTCGAGATTTGCATCGATAATGACATGAAACTGACACAAAACGTAGCAAACTTCAATATAATTATAACCGTCGAGTGTATCTTGTCAAAGATAATTTTGAAAGCGTGACAATTGTCTCTCTACGGAGCAATAAGTCGAGTGGAGAATCGTTGTCGTAAAAAGAGAGGACGGCCGACAGTATTCTTTACTCCGGCACTAGCGTCGGCGGATCACGTTCGTCCGGGTTAGGGCAGGGGCCGGTAAAAATAAAGGAAATTTATTCGCGTAATTTAAGCGGGTGCTGGGGCGAGAGCGTGTGTTCGGAGGCTGACCCGACCTCGAACAGACAGAAGCACCGATGCCGAAGCATGGATCCGCCGGCGGGGTTGCATCTTTTCCGCGGAGAGTGGCAATACAGTTTCCCTAATGGCGCTTAAAAAAAATTTAAAAAAGACGATATTAAGAATGTGACTATGGCGGAAAAGAAGCTAAGGAAGGAACTCGAGCCGGTGAAGAGGCTGGCTGGAACTGGAGGGAACCGGTGGACGAGGAAGAAAGTACACGACGAGGGTGAGACCAGGTTTCATTGAGAGGTGGGGGATAGGTCGAGAGACGTACTCTCCACGGGGGTAGTACGAGCCTGGTTAATCGCCGTAAGACAACCGGAGAAATGAGCGAACGGTAACGCGGGGTTGAGTCGGTTCCTTCTTCTCTCTCCACGAGGGCCAACGGGGTGGGTTAGGGTGGCATTTAAAGGAGTGTCGAGTGTCGAGTGTCGGGTGGAGGAGGAGAGGGAAAAAAACGCGGAGAAATTAAAGATGAACCGTCGGTGAAATGGGGCGTCAGTTTATAAGGACCCTCCGTTTTCGAGACACTCGCGCTGCTTCCTTTTGCATTTTATACCAACGCCGAGTGCCATCTCGTCGGCTCGATCGAGACTTCTCGGAGATAAAATACGTTTATATTGTTGCACGCACAGAGGTTAGAAGCGCCGTCAGGATCCCCGAATTATACGGGAATTTAAGTCCGGATGATCCGGAGTGGTTCGAACAATGTCTAGCGTAGGGAATAAATTGTTGTAAAGATTGGATAGGACAAAAGGGGGATCGTTTAATTAATTCTGAGGACTTTTTTATAAATCACTCGATTCCTTGAATTAACGTATAATAAATATCTCAATTATCCTGAACGAACCAAAACAAGCATTACCAATTTAAACGTTCAATTTCTCGGGTAAATAAAATTTCAATCGGACGATTGTAATTCCTGCTTCGCTTTCAGTGGTGGTTCGGGTTAGGTTCAGTGGTATAGCAGTGTTTGCCAGTAAAAATCGTCAAGGAAGAGCGTTGGTCGAGGTAAACGTTCCTTCTGAATACAAAATATCAATCAGCTTTAGGGGAGAATCGGGCGAGAAAAATATTCGGTAATTACGACAAGCTCCCTTGATCGTCGGACGACCCCAATCACCGTCATCTCGATTACCTTTCAAGGATGGAAATTTCGATTTATTTTAAAAGTTCCTGCCCATTAGCCGAAAGCACATCTTATTTTTCACCAATGCCGTTTTAATCTTCTTGCAATTTAATCGAAAAAACGATCGAAAAAACGGTAGAAGAAAGGATAATAAGATCGAATGGCAAGGCACACAACGGTTCACTGCGAGAAACGTACAATATTGTGGATAGAAGGTTTCGAGGCCATTTTCTTTTCCACGCATCCTAGTCGACCCCTTCGAGGTCAGAAAATCCACGTTCCAACGTGCAAGGGGGCGCGGTATTATAACGAATCCTCGCGGAAATTAAAGGAAGGACCTTTATGTATTCTCTCGAGAATTCATACGTAGCCGGTTAATTACGAAATTCAAATTAACACAAAAAATGGGAGATCTGAAGGTGGGAGAGACGAGGAGAGGGGACCGACGTTTTTTAAGGATCTCCCTTTTTAAGGCTACGGACTCGCCTACTTATTACCTTTCTCGGTAGCTCCGCTAGCGGTCTGGCAGTCGGTTATTTACCTACTCGAGGTTTTAATTACCTACCCCCTAGCTCTACGCCGGACAGAAAAGTAATCTTGGAAGTATGTGAAAGCGAGCACAGAATTTACGTAACGGACGTTAGAAACAAAGTAGGTATATTGGCCTTAGCCAAGCACTTTTCTTTGTTAGCATGAAATAACGTCTGTAGAAATAATAAGAATAACAATTCCCCTGTATTCCCTGTATTACGCTGTTCCAAAGTAGTTCTTTCAGTTTTTAGACAAATGCCGTTCGTGCAATTATTACGATTATATCAGTCGCTCGAGCTTTTTTTAAATATCAAACAGTTCCAAGATCTATTTATACTGCGTACATTTATTTTCACGTTTCTCGTTTCTCGTTTCTCGTTTCTCGTTTCTCGTTTCTCGTTTCTCGTTTCTCGTTGTATTTAGCAATTTTTTAAAAATACAACAGACTCTGATACTCGTTGGATTTATTACTTTATCATGTTTTTATCTTTCTCCTTTTTTTTTCTTTTTTTTTCTTTTTTTTTCTTTCTTTTTCTTTCTTTTTGTTTTTTTTTATTGATCGTTACGATAGTTTTTTATAATTTAAAAATTAAATAGCTCGATCGTTGTGTTCCTTGTAAGCCGGTATAAGAACGTTATCGAAACGTTATAGTTATACATATTACAACATATATTTATTATTTCCTCTACCTACCGTTCCATGCTGAGAATATTATCGTTTGTGTCAGGAAATCGATTTAACGATCGTACGAACGCCTTATTTTGATCCCTCGAAAAAGGCCAGATGCGATTGAACGATGTTGAAACCGATGCCTTCGGCTTCTCAGATACGGTGCTCGGTTGGCGTATTGACGTTACGAGTGTCGTAAAATGTTATAGTTACATTATAACAAGCCACGGGAAACAGTGGCGCGTAGGAAGAAAAACGAAGAAGGTTAGGTAAACGACGAAAACGACCGAGTTGGAGTGTAAATTCCACCCCCCTGGGATGTAAAACGGGGCGCCGAGTCAACCAAGTCAACCATTTATCGCGATGTAAAAAGAGAAAGTCCTGATTATTGACACGTTTAGTGGCTCGTAAGAGTGAAACGATGTCGAAAATCTTAGAAAGCTGTGGCTTTTTCGATCCCCTAGGATTCCTTCGACGAAAACGCTCCAAGTTATCGCCTATTCGATCCAACTATAATAATATACCATATAATAATTATTTTTTCCTAACTCTTGACCGCGATATCGACGTGTATTACTGGAGGTTCCCAATTAAAATCGTGCTTAACGACGACAATAAGGGAAAACTCGGCCGCGCGTTCCTTCTTGACTCGGCAGGAGAGCTTATAGCGCGTAATATAAAGCCCAGTTCGGCGAGACGAAGTCGGAATAAACGGAAATTACCGGAGCCATCTTGTAATTATACGGCTAATAGGAAGGTAATTTAGTGTCTCGAACTCGAGTTACCAGTGCGGCGGAGACGTCTGTAGGAGCGGTTAGTAGCCCGCGTTGCCGCGGTCTTCGCGGAAAATTAAAATAATAAACGGCATCGTTAGGATTCATCATCTGATTTTAATTTCCATTCCAAAATGATTGCGCATTATCTCCGGGCCGCCCCGTAACACCGTTTCTGGATTTACTGCTGGAGGGCCAAGCCAGACTGCTCACCCGCTCATTCATTCCCTGCCTTCTTCTTTCACCTTCCCCTTCCTTCGTCCTCTCTAATTTTATCCTCTTATTCTTTAACCAATTCGTAGCAAGACATTTCTCAGTTTCTCGATACATTTGGCCTTCGTCACGATTTCTTTGAATTTCGAACCGATTTCAGATTTTTAAGATTTTTAAGATTTTTAACATTTTTAAGATTCTTAAGATTCTTAAGATTCTTCAGATTCTTAAGATTGCGTATTGGAAAAAATTTAATTACTCTGTTCCGTACTTATTCGTTTTGATACAATTTTGTTGGATCGAAATTTTTTAAATCTACCTAAATTGATACCCAACTTTGCATAAGAACGATGAAACCAGGTATTGAAAAAGTTTCGTGCAATGTAGCAGATTTGTAATAAAAGTGACGTCGTAACATTGCCTTCTCAATAAAACAGTACCGATAAAGTAGCCAACTTGCTCGACTCTGTTACAGTTACGGCAGTTACACGGCTGCTTAAATTTCACCTAGCTTTTACGACTACAAAACTATACAATCTTACGTACAAAAGTGTACGGCCGACATGTCTTGATATTAAATGTAGCGATGAAATTCTATTAAGTACGTATTAAACAAATTGCAAAGTCCAAGTTATGTATACGGTAATCTTTTTTTATTCAATTACCAATCTATAAGTGGCATTTTTACAAAAAGGTTTACTTTCGGAAATTAATAAGCAAACTAAATGCTTTTTACCAAATTATTCCAAACTAAATTATCCGAAAAATACTACAAATTTTTTGTCGCTATAAGCTCTGCAAAAACTATGTACACAACGGAAATAAAGGTTGCTATTACAGAAGGCACACCGGTAAACTACTATCAACGGTTCCCTCGCTTTATTCACGAACCTCGTAACAACGTGTCGTTTTGCCAGACATTCAATTTATTATTAAACTGACGAAAATACATATTCAAAGTGTTACGTTGCTGAATTCTCTTGTCGAATGCGTGAATTATGTGTCGGCCGGTCATTATGTCGCACCGCCACGATGCGACAGCGAACATTTCGACACGGTTTTTACGTAGACCGGGTGAAAGCGTCGCGGTGCCGCATCCCCCTCGTAGCCGACCAAAAAATATGTGCTCGACAATATTTTTTTTGTTTTTGTTTTTTCTTTTTTTTTCTTTTTTTTTTCGGAATCCTCTGCCATCCCTCGTCGTACGTTTATACGGACGCGTGTTATCGCGATCGTAACGACGCGAGGGCGCGGCCGCGAGTACGCATCGGACGTGCGTCCCGACGATTTTGGAAAATAAAGTTTATCGCCTTCGTGGCCTCGCAACACTCCACATAATAGCTTGTCCGCTCGAAAATGTGAAAAGTATTACGTCGTTGCTCGTAGATTTCGACGTAATTTTTATGATGCCGCGCCAGCTCAACGTGTCGGCAAATACGATGATGGGAACGCGTTTCGAGACAAAATCTACGACCTTTTATAACGATACGTTATACGAACAGTTGAGGGAAAACAAGAAAATCGTACTATTTTAACCAATTTGCTTTTCTCGCTAGGAGCCCTCATACAATACAATTCTGTTTAATGGGATGTCTGTCGAAAGAAAGATCGATCTTTACTCAATAACGCGATAGGTTTCCCTTGTCCCAACTGCGGATACTCATCTCATTCGAAATTCGCCCTATCCGTTAAACGACGGCATATCATGCTTTTCCGAATGCTCAGGTCGTAACGTTAATCGGTATAAAATTCTATGAATGTAACTATGAAAGCAAACAAAGGTTGAAAACATGAAATCGGTAAAAAGAGGTTAATTACAACTAGTCGGTGAATCGAGCTACGACCAGCCAAGACTTTCATCTTCCTCGTCGTTCTTGCTAATGACAATCTTAAAGGTAGGAAACTTGCAAATATCTCGAAAAGGGGATCCGATTGTGAACGGGGTGTATAGTTTGTATAGTTTGTACAGTGTGTACAGTGTGTACAGTGTGTACAGGGTGTACAGGGTGTACAGGGTGTACGGTTAGGTAAGTGGCTAATTAACAATTACAACTACCCCGCTAGGAATCTCCGGTCGTCGACGTAACACTGCCGATGTTCCAGTCGCGTTCTCGCCGCTCTCGTGCTGGCGGCGTTGTTCATAGTCGCGTAATTTAAGTGTGCCACCGAAGACACGGTTTCGCCATGCGACGCTCGGTATTATCATGGTAATTTGTTAGAAACAAACATTATAATTCCAGCACGAGAAGGAGGCGAAACCCGGGACCGCGACGGTGGAGTCGCGGCTCTTTGCTGCCGCTTGAAGAGGAAGGGCTGCGTCCGTAGAGGTGGCAAGACTGAAGAAAAGTGGTAGGGGACACGGCGCTTTGCTGGAAACGGGCAAGGGTTAAGACTTCGTACCCAAGTTAAAGGCGTAAGATCTACCGTGTTTTGGACAGTGTCCATTGTCTAGGGGTTATTTATTAGAAACGGCGCCGCTGGCTTCTCGTCGACGCGGCGAAGACCAAGCTAAGATGGTGTTCCGTGCCACATAACGGTGTCGGGATTTATATCTTGGTCCACAACCAAAACGCCATTATGCCATGGCTATACTGGAACCCATTCTCACCGCGAAGATAGCTGCGCGAGGCTCTCCGTTTCGAGAATCCTCCTTGTACACGATTCGGGGGTGATTAAGTCGCATGGATGGCTCCAAAGTTTTCCATTTAAATGGATGGCAATTAGCCATGATCAGTCTCGGAGCTGGTACCACCGATAGTATTAAGGCATTCTCGTTCCGCTCTGTCGTATCTTGAATTGCGTATGTAAAACAAACGTCCGCGTCTCGTTTGTGAAACAAACACGAAATGGAAAGTTTTATAAACTATGGTCAGTTCGTTTTGGAGACATGGATTAATCTCTAATTAATCCAAGTAGCGTCAAATCGAAGCACGGAATAAACGGGAGGATTAGAAGGAGCATCGATTTAACAAAGTGATACCAAATAAATGGACTTGAGATTCGAAAAGAGGTCGAACGTGCGCCTTCGACTACAACTTTGGTAAAGAAGAGTAATGGAAGGATGAACTCGAGCATCTACCACTAAAATCCGTCCTGTGTGCCACTTCCTGCGCGAGGTAGAGCCGTGGAATTATTAGATATGCAACCGCGACGGCTGGTCTCCTACCAGCATTATTAAACTTAGTTATGAATGCCCATTAAAACTGTAAAGGAAATGCATTAGCCTGCCAAGGTATTCTAGGGCTGACAAAGCCACCCCCTGCGGAACGCACGAGCCATTTCGCTCGCATCAATCCGCGCCCACCCAAAAATCCCATTTTTCGATACTCAGGACAATTCAACATTTGTAAGCTGACTTTTCTTTTCGTTATCGAAGTGCTTGTCGTTGTTGGAAAGAATGAAAGAATGAAAGAATGAAAGAATGAAAGAATGAAAGAAAAAAATAATAAGGAACGTTGAAAAATCAGCAACAGTGTTTAAAGTACACTGAATCACACTTTAAAATGGAATAATAATTAGTTAGGAAGAAGGAATGATATTGCACGAAGAATAGACTCGAGATTCCTAGAAGCCCTCTCAAGGGGTTATTAGCGCGGAATTATTGCTATTGTGGGAGTTGTATCCCTTTCGCTACTTATAGACCATACAAGCGACGATAATGGAGAATATGCGAGGAAGGGGATGTTTTGCACGCTTATTACCTTCCAAGACACGGGACGTTTCGTATTTTAACGGGCAGCTTTGACAATAGACTATGTTGTCACCGTACACGGTTTCCACGGAAAGATAAAGACTAGATTTCTTGGGTGAAAATTACATTTGGACATACGCTCTGAATAAGTTACGCGACACTTTTACATACATATGTATGTATATAGTTTCATTGAACAATCATTTTAAGAGAAATATGTAAAAATTATAATTTCATCCATAAAAATCTTACACCGGTATTTTACTTGACAACATTGATATGTGTGTGTGTGCGCGCGCGCGCGCGCGTGTGTATGTATATATACAAGTAGAATAGATTGTTAGTCCGGACTGGTAAAGAACAGGTTGAAACCAATAATTCAGCCTAACAAGTGCAAAATAGATTGGACTGACCAGTTAATTGGGACATACTATAAAGGCACCCTTAATAGGTTAACCTAATTCCCTTAACAAATTTGTATCAGCCCCACGATATGCTGGTGCACGTATACGCTGCTCGGTAACAAACGAGGGAGATTCGTTACCAACTCTTTTCCAAAGTTACACGCTTCTCTTTCGACACCGCGCCACTTGCCCAACGTTTGTCGAAGAAAGAAAGAAAGTGGCGCAGGAGAGCGACGGTGGCGGTGGTAGAACGAAATACGCATGCAGAATAGGAGGAAGAGAGGAAAGGGGTATGAGTTGGTCCATGTCTACCACAAAAGCCATTGTCCGCCACTTACTGAATTCGTCGAGGCTCCCTCTCACCCTGGCACCCGTGTCCACGTAGCACACAGGGCCCCCGCGTTACCAATGTAAAACACTTCCCGTGAATTTTATTGCTCCGCGTACCTCTTCGTACCTCTTCGTACACTTGGACGCGCAGGACCACCAAACCTGTGCCCAGCAACCGAAGGGAACATCCTCCACACCCTACGCTACGCTAGCTTGCCGTAAGCGAGCCTGGTCATCGTACAGGGTGTGAAACAAATATGAGTCGAAGCGGAGTCTTTGTATTTCATCGAAACGTCTTCTCGCGAGAACAGAAACGTTCTACCATTCGTTTCAATTTTGAACGTACGTGTGTTGTACCGAAAAGAATAATGTGTCCCTGAGCTATTGACATCGCATATTTCTCGAGACAAAATGTTTTTTTTAAATTCCTCCAACCCACCCCTCACCCTGTGAAATTGAATAATTCTGTTCGGATCTCGACGAGAGCCAGTGATTTCAGAGTACAGGAAAGAATTAAAAGTTGAAGCTTGCAACGGAGCTAGAGGAAGGCTTGTTATCTCGACGAGAAGGACGGGCAATTCGTTAAAGCGGCGGTAAATTCGCGAATTAAAGAACTTATTCCATTTGGGCAGCCAAAGGGGTGTGAACGCTTCCTCGTTCGTATTATCTCGCGTCGAGTGAGAAGAACAAAAAGGGTGTGCAGGTAGAGGGAAGCAGAAAGGCAAGGACCAACGACGGGAGGGAATAACCTGTACGAACCAGGGGCGGAGGGGAGGGGTTGGAAGGAAGACCGAGGGAGAAAGAGCAGAGAAAGGGACAGAGAGGACGCGTTTAGACGTTCGTTCCGTTGGTAACAAAGATAACTCTATGCAATAAAAATGATTCAAAGTTTCCCGCGGCGGATGGTGGTTCCGATGGCGGAGCGGTTGACAATAGCGCGTCTTTGTCTCCGCCCCACACCCTGATGCTACCCCACTGCCTCTTTCGCCCTCCTCATCTCGCCCCCTTCTACACTGCTTCGTCCGTATCCTGCGACACCTATCTTCCGGTTTAAAGTCCCGTCGTGCGCGCCAGGGAGGAACCTCGCTAACTTTTATTATTTACGACCGATATTTCAGTCGGCCAGCGCGCATGCACATACCGGCCATAAAGTGGCCCTTGGGAATTGCGACGATTGTTCGGCGATTCAATTGACTCTTAAAAAAATTACAAGAGGAGCGTTGAACGTTGAGAGCGACTGCTTTCGATATTGCTTTGGATAGAATACCGCCAGAAAGGATTACCCGTAGTGTTTTTTATTAACACTATCGATTGCCACCTTTTATTTACCTATTTCGATCGCAGTGAACCACTATTGGTTGGTTGGTCGTATGTACGAAACATAAATAATTTTCAACTGCATAACAAAAAGAAACGAAAGAAAAAGAACGTATTAGAAATAAAATGTACGTTTACATTAACATTTATATTTATATTTATAAAAAACCATGGATAATCTAATAACCAATCAATTACTAGGATTCGTAAACAAATTTCCTACGTTATATTCGTATAAATCGTAGAAATTTTTGCTTGTAATTTTGCGATTAAGTGGAAAGAAACAGGAAAGTGTAGAAAAAGGGGTGAACGACAGGAACGGGCAGAGACTCCTCAGGATTTTCCCTTATCAAATCAACGAGTGAGCGAACGATGATCGGTCCCCGAAGAGAAAGAGAGAGAGGGGAAGAGGGAGAAAGAGAAAGAGAAAGCGGAGGACCCTTGGCGAGACTCCTATATTCCCCCTCGACGCGTACTCTTTATCTACCTAGCTACGAATACCCATACGTAACCCGGTGAAGGGTCTGAATTTGCATTTTATTCGCAGTTGTGGACCGCGGGTTCGTGGGTAACGTTCCTCCGCGGTACGGACATTTATTTTAATTAAATTACTCCGGAGCGTCGAACAACCCATTTCCTATAAATTATCCCCTCACCGGTCTTTTGGTCTCTCGCGCGTCCGCTCGGTCGGTCGGTCGCGGTGGCGCGGTGGCGCGGTGGCGCGCGCGCGCTCGCGTGCACGGACGCCCAGGCATTAATGTACCCGCTGATCCCACGGTGCCATTGAAATGAAATAAAAGCACAGGCGAGAACGAAACGTTCTACCCATTCTCACCGCGGTGAGTTCGCCATGCCGCTTCCCTTTCATTTACCACGTAATCATTTTCCACTAGCATACTAGCGTATACGCGTATACCGCAGGGACACGCGTTTCTGCGACTGTGTATATTGGTATCGCGGACCATAATTTAACCTGAGCTTAATCGTTCCGAATCAAAAGTTCGCCGGAGAAAACGCTTTCGCGGTAATCGTCGTAAAACGAACGCACCGTGCCGCGGTAATGGTCTCGGTTATCGAGCAACTTCTACTTAACCAACGACCAAATGTCACTGTCGTTTTCACGAAACCATTAGTCTCGCCAAAGCGATCAGCTGCCTTTTCCGACCATTCTTTATATTTCTAATTCCTTTGAACCCTTGAAAATGTACGTTTATTTATCAACGAATTATTTAACCATCCTGATTTGTAACTGAAATACGAGTATGGGATAAATGTAACCGCGTAGGCACTTAATGGAAATAAAGTGGAAACGTTTAATTCAACTCGATATAGCGGTACGTAAAATAACCTTGAAACGTGTGTTCATTCGTTTCAAACCGAGAGGATACACTTACTTTATAGTAATCTGTATAATTTTGTTAATTTATTATTAACTTTTCTATCCTTTTGTCAAAAGTCTTAGGATATCCGATATATTTAATAAACCGGTAGTACGTACCACAGATTATCATAGTTTTCAATTAAATTTACCTTTTTTATACAATTGTTAATGCATCGATATCGCACACCTTTTTATAGTAGGACTTTTGAACGAGCTGTAGTTAATTCAATATAGGAATAACTATGTTATATTAGTTAATTACTAGTATATTCGAACAGTTTCAACATGTTCAACTTCTTCTAGTTATTTTCTTCTAATACAGAAAACGCCATGTACGAATGATAAAATAATGACAAAAAATAATTACACGATCAATTATTTAACCTTGAATTTTGTTAATTCATAATATAAAATTATGATAAACAAAAATTGATTGCTTCGTATATAAATTATTTGTAGAGCATTTAATTTTTTAATACCTACAGATTGTTCGCGTAGAAATTGATAGAAAGATCGAAGAAAGAAATAGGTGATACGAAATTAGAAATCATTTCAAATAACAAGGTATAGTATTTTATTAATTCTATTATTTCATATAACGCGTTCCGTAAGTTTAAATGCATAGCAGTTTGATCAAGTGTTTGCGCGCCTTTTTATCAAACGTTACAGAGGTTAGGTTTCCGTACGACAAATCATTCGACACAGTAACATACTTTGTCGTTGTTTCTTATTCGTTTACTTATAAGTAATACATAATCACTTACCTGGTAAGGAATATCTTCTCCGCCTTTTTCACGCGTCGCCGCAACGTTTAATGTCATCGCACAAAAATCCTTGGCATTCCATACGTACAACACGTTGTCACGAATTTCCAAAATATTTCGCGTATCCTTAATGTTTTTCGGTAAACTATTTTTCAATTCTCGAAATAAAAGGTTTTCGTTCAAACAAAGTGGATCCGTATATGAACTCATCTTTTTGGCAAAACGAGGTTATAACACCACACACTGAACTAAACGACAACAACGAAGTTTCTTCGCTGATATAATTGGCGCGCAGGGTAGCCAACCTCTCAGCGTTAAACATGTGTGGCCAGACTGTCGGGTAAAATTAGTTACTGCTTCGAAGTCGAGTGTCAAACTTTGTATGTACTTACTTTTAACGAAAAGGAAAATATAGAAAAAAGAAGGATGTTTATTCTTTGCTATCAATTTACAATAAGTGGTGATATTTAAATTAAGCCTAATCTTCCATCCGCATATTGTGTCACGATAATTTTCATCTATAATTATACCGATTCGCGTAATAATTCCAAAAATAATTGATAGACTTATGCTTTATACATATAATACATTTTCTTTGATACAAATATTTATAGTATATATAGTGTATATAGTATATTTACATTATATTATATTTCAAAATCGAAATATTAATATTTTGCGATATTTTTGCAATGAGATTAACTATATTATTTTAACGTTTCTTTATATTTTAGGAGAAAAAAAAATTAAGAAACAAATATCAAAATAGCAAATTAATAATATTTGCTGCTTCTGTGATTCAGAATTAATTATTAAGGCTCCGGAGGGATTCGAACCCTCGATCTCCTGTTTACTAGACAGGCGCTTTAACCAACTAAGCCACGGCGCCGTTTGAATCGAATTTTTTATACTCTGTTTTGTATTAAAAATTTATAACATAATTCATATACGCACATATATGTGTCTGTATTGTTTCTATGTTTATAAATAACGATATATATATATATATATATATATATATTAGAATAGAATATAATACAGAATTTATTTCAATATATTTTCTGAGTATAGATATTTGTATTTAAAAACAATATGTAATATTCTATTGTGATTATTTGCAATATTTATACGTCAACTACGAAAATACACTTACTTGAATAAGAATAAGTGAAAAACGTGAAAAGCGTGAAAAGCGTGAAAAGCGTTAAAAGGTAGGATACTGTTAATAATTTTACCGTTTACCAAAAGGTTCTTATGAATATCATTGATTAGAAAGAAAAGAATAAAGGGTGTTGATTATTTATTTTTTCAGACCGTTGCATGTATAAGATGATATAAAAAACAAAAGAAAACCGCCCCCGGGTGGGCTCGAACCACCAACCTTTCGGTTAACAGCCGAACGCGCTAGCCGATTGCGCCACGGAGGCCTTTGATTTGAGCCGATTATAAATAAAAAAAATGTAATTTTATTTTTTTCACACGTCTTTCTATTAATATTTAACATAGGTAAAAGATATAAAATATTTCAAATTGAAAAGCTAATTAATTTCATTTCGGAGAATTTCCTTTGATATTACAATTGGACACTAATTTGAGTTTCTTAATAAAATAAAGATAGGATGTGAGTGTTTCTCGATACATACCAATTTATCCACTATTTATTTATACGACCGAATGAATTATGTATTGATAAAAAGTTTCATTATTCGTAGGATATAACTCGCAGCTATAGATTTTATCAACATTTTTTGTTCACAGTAGTTAATTATTTGCAATTCTCACGAACGTATAATTTATTTGACGGAATAATTTATACATTTTGTACAATTAATTATTATATTCTAGCATTCAGATAGAAAATAGTCTTTGAGAACATTTTTGTCACGGCGGTATAATTTATGATTAACAATCATACAAATAATTGAAACAATAAAATACATAATAACACAATTTAGCGATACAATAAATTCCATATCAATTACTATTATGAAAACATTCGCGTTGAATATGTTTTAACTTCCAAGTTAAAGCGATTCTTCCAACTCTCGACTGGTATATGATAGATAAAAAAATATTCTATCGAGCTGAAGCTAAAACATTGAAAATATTTGTTACGTGTCCATTTTGTTTTCAGCGTAGTGACAAAATTTACGAAAAATTTTTTTGAACTTCCATGGGACGTGCTCGGGCCCGAGCGATCCCCCCTTCTGCGCATACGCAGCCGCGCAAGCGTCGTCCATTTCCTCGGAGGACAGCGCACGGAGAGGATGTGTTTCGCTAATCGAGGTTCGTAATCTTCCTTAACTTTAATATATCGGTATCATGATATATCTTGCACAATTATTACGTATCATATACCGCGTTGTCGCGTCGCGTTGTCACGTTTGTAATTAACAATCTATAAACATGGTGGAAGTAAATTAAATAATTGTGGGGTTCCTCGTCGTTTGCCGATTCGATTGTTCAACATTACTCAATATGTACGTATTTCGAGTTCTTGTGTTACATATCGAGTTTATATCGCGAATTGTATGCTGTTTTGGATATAACTGGGCTTTATTTCGACAGATTCGTTTTAACTTTGTGATTTTTATCTGTTACAGGTACATATGTAGCTTGTTCGACTGGAAACTCAAGATGGAAGGACCGATAACCCAGTGACGTCACGACCTTCAAATGGCTTCTCCTGTCAGTTGCGTAATATCGAAACGATTCCAACGAAGGTTCGTACATGGTATGCTCCATTTTTATGGTCTTTTGTTTATAAATCACTGGTAATATACCTGTGATTACTATTACTGCATGTTTTATTCAAACTATTAACACGCGACAGGAAAAGATGAAACGTGACGTTTTTTTCTTTTGTGCGTGTCGATCGATATTGTTTTTGTAGAATTGACGCGAGGTATTAATAGTTTCGGTAATTTCACGAGTAGGCTCGAGCTGCGAACGTAAACAGATTTTGGCGCAAGGTTATACACAAAACGTCGGTCTATGCCTCTTTATTATACGAACCTTGATTTTCACAGTCATTCTTGGGAGTTTATAAAACGCGTAATAGGTAGGTTACACGTAGCAAAATATGTACAGTTATATTACAAACGATTACTCGCAGCATTCGTATTTAATATTTTATTTCTCGTATTTATAAAATTAATAATCAATTCTTTGTCCACAGGTTTTTTTTTTNAAAATTTTTTTGAACTTCCATGGGACGTGCTCGGGCCCGAGCGATCCCCCCTTCTGCGCATACGCAGCCGCGCAAGCGTCGTCCATTTCCTCGGAGGACAGCGCACGGAGAGGATGTGTTTCGCTAATCGAGGTTCGTAATCTTCCTTAACTTTAATATATCGGTATCATGATATATCTTGCACAATTATTACGTATCATATACCGCGTTGTCGCGTCGCGTTGTCACGTTTGTAATTAACAATCTATAAACATGGTGGAAGTAAATTAAATAATTGTGGGGTTCCTCGTCGTTTGCCGATTCGATTGTTCAACATTACTCAATATGTACGTATTTCGAGTTCTTGTGTTACATATCGAGTTTATATCGCGAATTGTATGCTGTTTTGGATATAACTGGGCTTTATTTCGACAGATTCGTTTTAACTTTGTGATTTTTATCTGTTACAGGTACATATGTAGCTTGTTCGACTGGAAACTCAAGATGGAAGGACCGATAACCCAGTGACGTCACGACCTTCAAATGGCTTCTCCTGTCAGTTGCGTAATATCGAAACGATTCCAACGAAGGTTCGTACATGGTATGCTCCATTTTTATGGTCTTTTGTTTATAAATCACTGGTAATATACCTGTGATTACTATTACTGCATGTTTTATTCAAACTATTAACACGCGACAGGAAAAGATGAAACGTGACGTTTTTTTCTTTTGTGCGTGTCGATCGATATTGTTTTTGTAGAATTGACGCGAGGTATTAATAGTTTCGGTAATTTCACGAGTAGGCTCGAGCTGCGAACGTAAACAGATTTTGGCGCAAGGTTATACACAAAACGTCGGTCTATGCCTCTTTATTATACGAACCTTGATTTTCACAGCCATTCTTGGGAGTTTATAAAACGCGTAATAGGTAGGTTACACGTAGCAAAATATGTACAGTTATATTACAAACGATAACTCGCAGCATTCGTATTTAATATTTTATTTCTCGTATTTATAAAATTAATAATCAATTCTTTGTCCACAGGTTTTTTTTTTACCGCGCGCAATGCGGTCGGTAGAGTCAGTGTTTGCTTTGGAAAAGTTTTTTATTATTTATCAGAGCGTACAAGCTCTGCCTAATTAATCATAGTAGTCATTATATAATTAGAGAAATTAGAATCAGTGTTTGCTCGTCGATTATAGTTATTCGGTCGCGTTTAGGTAGTCTTTTATTTCTTTATTCATTTTTTTTAATTTCATTTAAAGTATTCGTTATCGGTATTAGAATCAGTGCCTGGCTCGAAGGATCTTAGCTTAGCGGGGCTCACGAAGTCAAAGCGTAAGTATCTCCTTGCATTTCAATTAATTATACGCTTTGTTCTTTGCTCAATTTTTTTCTTTTTATAAATTTCGAGAATTATTGAAAATTTGGAACATTCTAACTTTCTATTTCTGTATTAAAGCCAAATTTTTTAAACAATCAACTTGGTAACGTTAGAAACGAATAATAATATTCTGTTTTCTTTTAAGATTTTCAGAGTTTCCCTTTCTACCCATGGCCTCGATCACTTCCCCTCTACTGGACGACTTCCTCTTGACAGGATGACTTTTGCTCGACAGGACGACGACTTCGCATCTATTGGTGAGTCGCATGCATTTTGGTTCCTCTGGTCATTCAATCATGCCGTAGGATGAAAGATCCGAATCGGCACGGGTGACCGGTTGTATTACGTAGATTACTTGCGAACACAGTGACCATGGGTGTACATTATACCCATGAGTAGTAACATTTTTTTCTATTTCGATTGTGTCTTATTTATTAGCTATGGTTAGGTCTTCTTGTACGTCGCGTTTTTTTTATATTAATTATTTAACTAATTAAAATCAACTGGCTAGAAATATTTTTTATATTTAAAAAAATTAGAATTTTCATATCTTTGTGTTAGAATTATGAATATCTTTATATATAAATGGCATTATTTAATAACTGAGTATTGTGATACTTCATTATTTTTCGAATTATTTTATTCAAACATATTTCACAGTACAGAAGTCGGATACCCTCCGACTTCGTTACTTTCACAATAATTATTATTGGTATTATCATTTCTGTGATAATGTATAATATAATAAATCATATTATGTATAAATTGATGTTACGCGCAATGAATTATTTTCTAGCTTTATTTTTCATTTAATAGTTTACAATTGATTTACCTTGTTATATTTAATATAAAATTAAATGTACAAGAAGGCACTTCGCGAATGGTAGATTCCTGAGTCAAAGCAACAGGATTCAAACTTGAAGTGTGTTCGAAAATGTGCTTTGATAAAGGAATCGTCCAAAGATTTTACATAACATTATTACGTTTTGGATTAAATTCAATTTTTTTTCACAAATAAATTAACTTTTCATTGCCAACTATTTTCTTAGACTTTTAATAACTAAGTTCAATTGACAGAGTCATGTTTAATCCTAATAAATATAAGAATAGATAATGAAAGAGCGTTAGGTCGTTAGATATGAAATATATGTACTAATCATTTTTTTAGTCAGGATTTTCAGTTTTAACCCTTTCCGTGTCGATTGCCAGGAACTCGTTCACGTGCCCAGGTGCTACTTGAGCGAGTGAGTGGCGATCGGCACGATGAACCTAGTTCATAAGTACTGATCACTTTTTTCGGCGGCTGACAATGCGTTGGTGTACCGTGCGCGACGTATTTTCCACATTGTGTGTGTGTGTGTGGTTAGGCTGTGGAATTGCGTCGTTTAGAGTCAAATCTAACACAAATCATTATTTTAATCTATTTAATTATGAACTTTATTTATTTCAATAACATTATAAATCTACTATCGAGTAGAACAATAAAGTAAATGCATGAATTACAATATAATGGTATCAAATTTAGTACCATTTAGTCTAGTTTTGAATTAATAATACGTAGTAAACGCGTGTTTTTATCGCGGTAAACGCAATGGTCTCTAGCCTTTGTCAGCCGATTTCAGTAAAATGGTACGTACCATAGAGTGTGAATGGTTGTATGTCGGAACTCGGGTGTCGGAGACGTCCCGGGACGTTCTCTCTAGTGTAGGCTTATGCACCCGGGTTCTTGTGTGAGAACCGTGGAGCGAATGTGTTGGTGTGCCTGTTTTGCCATTTTTTAAATATAG
>SMSQ01015713.1:107778-146215 GCA_019453375.1 Ctenoplectra terminalis
TTTCCGTTATCAGGGAATCTCGAGCCTAGATTTAAGTTTCAGCGGGCATGGCGCCCGAAGAAAAGAAGAGGCTACGAGCCGAAGAGGATTACCAATGGTTCACCATTTAAAAGAATTCGAAAGGGTTCTTTCGAATGGTGGGCAATTCTTGTTACTACTATGTCACTGTGTTTGCATGCGTAGATTTTCTTTTCAGCTGCAGCATGCCCTCCCTTTTGTAAATTCACGGATTTTTAATTAGCGTTGCGAATAATTGACCACGGTTTGAATTAGAGTTGCGATAAAGTACGAGATCGTGGTTTGAATTAGAGTCGCGAATGGTTCTAGAGTACGATTTTAAATTAGAGTTGCGAATAAACAACGGTTTCCTGTTTTTAATTAGAGTTGCGGAAACGTACTGATCGCGGTTGCTTTTAGCGTTGCGAGTAACGTAATCGGAATCGTTCTTTTCTTTTTTCCTTGGAGAATAATATCGGAATAATTTGTTATTAGCGTTTCGATAATAATCTTGGCGGTTTTTTTATTTTTTTTCGAAAGAATAATAGTTTTCTCGTTGGTTTAATTATTAATTTTAAAGTAGTGTTTAAATTATCGGGTGATCAAATTATCGGGTTTTTTTTTAGTAGAGTCGCGACTATGCCCCATTTCTTCCACCGAGGTGGAAGTCTGTTCCTGAATCACCCTCGGACGAGGCTGATTCTATCGACGGCAGCCATGATGGTTGCAATGGATTCAGAGCCGTAGTGTTGCGCGTTATAAAAATATGGGTGCATAGATTAGTGTTGCGTTAATAAATGAAGCAGTTCACTTTGACTGATTTCGGTAGCATTTCTTAATTAGTATTTTTTTTTTTTATTTTTTCAATTGTCTAAATAAATTAAGTAAATTTGGATTGCAAGTAACGAAGCACCCTTCCGGGATTAATTTTGAAATATTTTCCATTAGTGTTTCGAAAGAGAAATAATGTTACACTCACGGTTTTGTTCGGATTTACCAGTGGATGCTAATTATAGAGTAACCCTTCTAGTTATTGTTTTGTTTAATGACCGAGCATTTGTTATTAAATAAAATGTTATTTAAAATACTGTTGGGATATAGAGTTGTGTAGCCACTAGTGTGTATGTAATTTATTTTTAAACTAAAGTAAATAGACGGTATTAGGTAGGAATTTTTTAAATTAAGAAAAACATATATTAAGGCAGGTCGTTTTAAAGTTAAGTCAAGTCCAAATTAGGCAGGCTAATTATTAAGTTATTAGGCCATAGTTAAGTCCTATAATTTTGAATTTCAGTAGGTTTGTGAAACCATCATTTTTCCTTTTTATTCCTTTAGATTTTGATTACGTAGGTAGGGTAATTTAGTTTTATGATTCTGAGTTTGTGTAAGGAAATTTCGCATTGCTTTCTTCTTGTTTTTTTTATGTACGAGTATATCTCTGTAGATTTTTATACAGGTGAGACAAAAATGAAAACCAGTATTTTTGTGTTTTTTTTTAGGTTTACTGGTTGGTAAGGAATCTTTAAATCGAGGTAAATACACAATTAGGAAAGTCATTTTTAAGTTAAGATATACGTGTTAGCTGGTATGTATCGTGTTAAGATAGATTACTAGATAACTAAATTAAGATAGATTTTTAATTAGGCAGGTAATTTATAATTTATAGTTTATAGTTTATAATTTGTAATTTAAGATATGTTTACTGTTTGATAGGATAGAATAAGTACGTTATTCCATAGGTTAACTTGTGTAATAAGTGTAATTTATGTATTTATTTATTATGTATATATGTCTTAAGTATGTATTAAGTTGTTGAAAAATTTCTTTCCGAGTAGCCGTTTGCATAGCGATGGAAAATGGAAGGTTTTGTAAATACACGTGCGTCAGAAGGAGAATATATTTTGCTTGCTCGATTTAAAGGAGGGTTGATGCTGACGTGGTTAGGGTGGGTCTGTATTCGCAGGAACAATCGTCTACTCGAATCGAAAAATTGATACCTTTTGACACTATTAACGGACTGGTCGTCTCTGAAATGTCTATAATTCGGATAAGATGTAAGAAAATTTGTGACAAGAAGCAGTCGAGAATAACAGTCTTATCTAGTTTCTCAATGTATTTCTCAACGACTTGGTTTATAATGCATAATATTGTTATACTTATCGGTGTATAGATAGACGAGTGTCGTAAATAGTTTTAATCGTATAGGTTGGAAGCTTTAAACAAGACGATCAAGATAATAGAGTTCAACTTCCTCAATTTACAATTTTGGTACCCGATACGATGCAATATATTTTTTGTTTCCGTCGTGTTTTTTATACCAATTCTCTGGATAAATGATTAAAAAAGAAAAGATACATGGAATCCAGATGGAACAGATGTGTCGGATTTATGGTTGTAACGAAGCGACAACGAAACGTTAGTCTTTGAACCGGGCGTGAAAGAAGGGCTGGATCGAAAGGGAACTATTATATGTGGTGTGTTAACCGGGAAATAGTCTGGCAGTTCCGACCAAGCTATATACGGTTAATTAAATGGGGTTGGCTCATTAGTAACTGTCTATATGCAAGGCGATGGTCGAGATGTGATTGGAGGGTGGTCCCAAGGTGATTTGTCCATCACGATGGATCGCAGATGTTCGACTGGTACGTGGCATGGGTCGTCACGGTCGTCACAATGCGGTAATTAGGAACGCGTTTCGTTTATACGCATGCACAATGAAACCATGTTCTTTTTCTCGTACGACGAATCGATGATAACGCTTATTGTAATTACCGCACGCAATTAGGCAACACGCGTATATTGTTCGGTAGAGGATTTATGACTAAATCTAGGCTTTATCCATTGAAACGTTCTACAATTTTCACCGTATACTTTAGACTTTGTACGACTTTAGAAGAATGGTATTTCATAGAGTAATTTTAGTTTTAGAGCGGTACTAGAATTTTGGTCATTGTATTGTTTAAGAATCTTTATATTTGGCAATATTCATGTTTGACAAATTATTCGATGTATCGATTGTAGATTCGGAACCGTATAGAAAAAATTGTATTTTAATTTATAATACATTCGATTGAAATTGAAATTCAAAGTTGTCGTTACTCGTTCTTTATCTTAATTTATTACAAGGAAAACGTTACGTTTTAACAATTTATTTTAACAGGAAAAGAAACTCTGACTCATAGTTTTGTAACCGGTAGTTTCATTGGTCGACCATTTGTTACGCGATCCAATTGATCGTAACGTTAAGCCAGCTTTCTAAGGACACGTACCAGGAGAAGACACTTTGGTTTAGGCATGTTGACATTAACGGTCCGTTTAAATTGTGCGTTTAATTACAAGTAAGAGACAGTTGCCACGAAATTTATCGGTCACTGTTCCCATTCTCTTGGTTCCTAATCTACGAAGCAGATATCCACGGGTAAACACAAGAGAACAAGTCCTTCGCGCGCAATAAGACGCTTCTCGTTACTTTTTAGTGCCTATTCTCAACCATGTGATATTAGATTTATTAGAAACATTTGTTGACGGGCCTATAGCGTGCGATTAATTATTTTTATCGAAGCATGATGATAATTATTCTTAAAATACCCTTCCAACACAAGTATTTTATTATAAAGCGATATTAAATGTCTAACAAATGTTTTTATCGGATAGAAATTTGTGCCCATAAATTGATGAAATAGTTTCCCCGAGAGATCTAGTTCTCCCCCTCGGGTTTACAGTCTCACGTTTTCATCTTCTCTTATTCTCTTATTCTCTTATTCTCTTATTCTCTTATTTTGTTATTTTGTTATTCTTCTCCGGTCTTTCTATCTCTCTGGTTCTTTCCGTCATTTTACACCTCGAAAACCCATCTCGATAGCAAGGTATGTACTTACTTTGCAAGCCACGACCGATGTCTATAACGAAGACGAGTATAGCCTGTAACGATGTAACGGGTGAACATTGCTCACGAAATCATGACGAATTCATTCGAACTGCGAATTACCTTCCGGTCGACGGAGTTTCGCTAAATGTCCGGAAGAGGGTACATATGCAAAACGCGTGATCATCAATATTCCATCGCGGTAAACCTGGCCGAGGAATCTGGAAATTCTGTCTTGCCCCTAGTATTTGCTTACTTCACCGGATAAATTAGAAACCGTCGATTAATCAACAATTCTGGTTCGTTAACCGCGCGTTGCTCCTCTTCTTCGTTACTCGGGTATTTAGTTTGAAACGGGGTTACCTAGGTATATACAATATATATATATATATATATTTATTTTTTCTAACACATTTCTTTACACGCACGCGAAGTTATGTTGTAGCTACGATAAGCTTTACATTTTGAACGAACGACCGAAACTACTTCCCTATCCGTCGGAGAAAATCAATCTTATTCGATATTTTATTCGTTTATTTATCGATTCATCGATTCATCGATCAGTTAATAATCGTCGGACTCGTTGGGGTGGTAGAACGAAGATTGGTAGAAGGAAGAAAGAAGAAGGAAGAGCGTACACCCTGTAGACGATACGTCTTAACATCTTAACACTCGTAGGTTATTGTGGCGTTGAAAGGGAGTAACTTATAGGGGCATTGGGAATTACCAGTTTATTATTAGGGAGATAGCATAGAGGGCCAAGATCAGGGGTTGCTGTTAATTCTCCTAACACTTGGCTCCCCAGAGAGAACACACCGCCTTAAGACTTTCACCGTCTCAACCCATTCCGGCGTGCAGCGCCGACATCTTGAATCGCTGCCGTGTTAATTAGTACGACTTTAAACGCACCCGCATGTGGTGGCAATCAGAACTGCCTGAAATGATTTCGCTCGTCGCCCACGGAGAGATGTAATCTGTATTAGTAACACCGTCTGAGCAACTAGTTCAGCTACTAGTTTTAGAAAAAAAAATCAGTCTGTTGAGAGATACAAGATTTTCTAGCACGAAAATAAGTCGAAACCGTAGAATAATTTATTTTGCGGCAAGTTTCATTTCGGGACCATGAAAGGAGGTGAAAGCCGAAGGAGTCGATTGATAAATTGAACAGGCTACGGAATAGAGCAATCTACTGTAAGAACGATGTGTTATTGGCCAACGGACGGCTGCCCAGACCCGTGCACCATTTATACAACGTGGCCGAGAATTGTAGAACGAAAAGGATTCGCCATTGGTGAAAGGCAAGGGAAGATGAATCGACGACACCACCGTACGAACCCACACTCGACGTCTTCTATACGTCAAAGCCGCGCCAACTGATCTTGGCTTGTTTACGGAAATGTTCTGGTCCTAAGGTTCGATCGATCAGTTGCTTAAACTTTAATATTTCTATTAATTAATCTTTGGACAATCTCATAAACTATGAAGATCGTACCGGGATCAAGTGAAATGGAATACGTTTCGTTTAAATAATTTTATTCTCCATGATACAGATATCGCGTGTAACGATGCAACGACAAAATAAAAGTAGAACAAAGTCAATTCAACAAACAAAAATCAGTTCTGAACGTACATATAACATATAACATATAACATATAACATATCGTGTTTGTAATATATCATAAGAACTCATGAATATTTCATTGCCCTGTAACCCCTTCAGCCATGATATACTTGCAATAAAGTAATTAGCTTAAGGTTCGTTGGATGTTAGGTGTTAGCTGTAATTGATTTGACCGATTCCTATTGGCGATTCAGCGAAACCACTCATGCTTAATGAAATGTCGGAGATAAGCGTAAGAAAAATGTTCGAGCCGGTTATTGCTGTGGTTTATTCGTATTTAATGAGCGCACGAATGTGACTTTCTTTACCTCGTTTGATTCTGGTGTTGTGTACAACTGAACCTAATATTATGTCAAACCGCATTTTTCGATGTACAGTAGAAAAGCTGTGTCATACAAGGAACTATCTTACTTGTAAAGTATTGAGTTGTATCATACGAGTTTATTTTATTTTACTTTGTATCTTAAAAGAAAAAAGAAAAAAAAAGAAAAAAAAAACTTACGTTAGGCATATCACAGTCGAAAATAATTATTATCCTTCATCGGTATAATTCATTTTGATGATAAATAATTTCAGATATAGTCGTGTAGAAATACTAGGAACAAATTCGAGACGCTTTGTGTAATTAAATAGGATCGTTCCGTAATTAGGGTAAAACGGTTTCGAAATGCGTGTACCTTTGTATCGAACGTAAAGAGAGCCTCTTTATGGACGTGGCACCATCGTTGGATTGCACATTAATATTTGATACTTTACGTTACGTTTCCGAACGTAATGTTCTCCCTAAATTGAACTTTGTCTGCCAGAACATTTTTATATCATCGATAACTTTGAAATAAATTTAGAAAAATTGAGCCATCTCGGATGAATAGGCAAATGAGCAGAAGTTATCCTCCCCACGAGTCATTTCTTCGCAGAAGAAGGCTGTTGTGCGTATTCCGTAGGGTTGAATAGGTACGTATCGTATATGAATAGGGATACGTCGGAATTTCGTCGAGATGAAACGAAGGGGAGGTTGCTTGACAGACGTGCTGCGACCAGATAGCGGAAGTAGTAGACGACAACTTCCGATGGATTGTATTGTGTGTACAAGTCGCGTATAAAGTGTGGAGGAATCAAATGCGAACTCGTTCTGACACGTTGCTTCCTGGATTCTGTTTCTTTCGATCGGGATTCGCATAATCGGGAACAAACATTTGCCGTCAGTTGGATTTTTCGCTTACCTTTTTAACTTGAATTTTTCGACAACATTTTCGGCTACCTAATACGATAATAGTGTTTACAGGAACTGTTGTGTCNCGTCGAGATGAAACGAAGGGGAGGTTGCTTGACAGACGTGCTGCGACCAGATAGCGGAAGTAGTAGACGACAACTTCCGATGGATTGTATTGTGTGTACAAGTCGCGTATAAAGTGTGGAGGAATCAAATGCGAACTCGTTCTGACACGTTGCTTCCTGGATTCTGTTTCTTTCGATCGGGATTCGCATAATCGGGAACAAACATTTGCCGTCAGTTGGATTTTTCGCTTACCTTTTTAACTTGAATTTTTCGACAACTTTTTCGGCTACCTAATACGATAATAGTGTTTACAGGAACTGTTGTGTCACTGTTTTAACGCTTTTCTGTTAAGAATTATACTTACATACGTTGAACGTGTTGCTATTTCTCTTGTTCAAAGAAACAAAAAACTACGATCAATCGTGCTTTTTTTGCTGGCTAAGCAAAGAAAAATTCGATTACAGAGGGGGTCAAGTATGAAGAATGAAATGTTTTTGAAGCTCTTGAAAATTTGTTTTTATGTAATTTATAATACCTTTCTGGAAGTTGAACGCCAGTGTGTGTCGGATTTTTACCGTGCTTGCAGAAGACAGTTTGGCCAAAGTCGACCGCATACAATGCCGGATAACACCGGTATGGACGGTAGGTGATTCTTTAAGCGTGAAATAAATAACACGGAGGGCTCGGGCGAAAATGTGACAGGAACGTTTCTGACTCTCGGTCGTAGGTACGTCACGTTAACAAGAAAAAAAAGAAAAAAAAAAGAAAAAAAAGAGAAAAAAAGAAAAAAAAAGAAGGAAAAAGAAGGAAAAAGAAGGAAAGAGAAAACAACAACACAGCAGAGCACATTTTAATGTCAACAATTAAAAATATTGTACATATATTATCGCGTTGGTCTCTTGGTCCTCTGGTTCATCTTTGTCTGGCTTTTACGGCCGTAAGTTTATTTCACTCTTGTTTGAAATTTTGTACGTTAGCAGAACTGAATTTCTATAGAATACATAAAGTGAAAAAATAGTTATTCCATATTTTCGATCTACTTTTTCGCGTAGAATCAGTCCCTATCCGGTTGTACCATCAGTTACACGACATCCTCGATATTATTTCGAAATTGATTTTTTTCCAAATAACCTTCACATTTCACGTTAAAGGTAATTACATTGGCCAGTAATTACACTAACCGCGGACACACAGTGTCGTGTGATTTTATGACGAATGCAAGAATAGCGTGCACAGTGAATGGATATATGCGCATAGACTTGCCGCTCGCATGACAAACGATCAGGGAGGGTCGATCGAGTATTGGCACGATCCCGTACACAGTGAGCGATATAAATGAATACGACGTATAAATGAATCGTGTCCCTAGGGTCGTATCTTACGGAGAATATGAAACGTTAATGGAGAAATGCATTTTCGCCAACGGAAACGAATGGTTGGTGACTGTCGGTCGATTTATTTTCGACGAACGATTCTGTCATTGCGGACGTCCGGAAGACACGCACCCGAATCATTAATCGGAGGAGGAACCTCTAAGAAAACACTTTGGACGAAGGGTTTCCGGAAAGTTCTGGTGTAATTGATTTTTCGATTTGAAGAACGACTCGAATCTGTGACATTTTCTTTCCGTGTTTTTCGAAGAATCGAGAGACTTGGAATATTAGAAGATATCGGTCAACGTTGTTGAATACCTTAAGTAGCTCTTTATAGTTTTTTTTTTAATCTGTTGTTTTAACTTCCAACGAAGGTGCAAGATATTTGATTTTTTACGTACTTCATAATCGAACAGTTATAAAGTTTGAAAGTTATAAAGAAACATTTGACTTAAAGGGTTAGAAAATTAACGCCTAGGATAAAAGATGGACCGATTGTTGTTGTGGTTGTGGTTGTTTGCAGAAAGATTGCTGTTACTATTACAGTAGCTGGTAGCTAATTTACACGATACAGTTTACAGGATAACTATCAATGCACCAGGGATACGAAGATGTTTCGTTAACATTTCTGGTGGCGTGGGAAGAGTACGCTCCACTCTCCAAAGCAAACATCATCGTATCAAAGTCTTGGTCGTTTATCGTCGCAGTTGTATAATACAATACAACATGTGCGTGATTGCGTATCATTGTGTCATTGTGTGATTGTGTGATTGTGTGATNTTGTCACCATCGCGGTCGCGGTCGCGAGTTATGTCACGAAACGAACGTTTTATTGCTCGAGGTTCTGCACGTGTGCACGGACAACGATCCTTACGATCGTTGGTCGTCCACGTGTGTTCCATTCAGGTTCCGCGATTTTACTTTTTTTGTTCACCTTTATAAGTTATTTTTTGGTTTCCGTTATCAGGGAATCTCGAGCCTAGATTTAAGTTTCAGCGGGCATGGCGCCCGAAGAAAAGAAGAGGCTACGAGCCGAAGAGGATTACCAATGGTTCACCATTTAAAAGAATTCGAAAGGGTTCTTTCGAATGGTGGGCAATTCTTGTTACTACTATGTCACTGTGTTTGCATGCGTAGATTTTCTTTTCAGCTGCAGCATGCCCTCCCTTTTGTAAATTCACGGATTTTTAATTAGCGTTGCGAATAATTGACCACGGTTTGAATTAGAGTTGCGATAAAGTACGAGATCGTGGTTTGAATTAGAGTCGCGAATGGTTCTAGAGTACGATTTTAAATTAGAGTTGCGAATAAACAACGGTTTCCTGTTTTTAATTAGAGTTGCGGAAACGTACTGATCGCNCCGCGAACGAAAGGCAGACTTGTATTTGAGTCGGTACGGTAGATATCGCCGATAGAAGGTTAAGGGGTCGCTAGCCGACCGTCTTCTTATCGACTGGAAGCACGATGCAAAACGGCTCTCTGATTCTCCGATAGAAAGGGGTAGCTGCAAACTAGCGTTTAATTATTTTCAATTCTTGAATGCCTAACACTTTTGCGTCTACGAGATTCGAATATTCAGAGTGTAAAGTAAATGGGGAGGGAAACGCACATCTTTTCTTAATACATTCGTTTCGTCTATATTTTTTTAAATGTTTTATTCCGATTGAAATCGGTTCAATGATCAAATATTATACGTTCGGTTCAACTTTAAACTATGGGATGTGGATTCTTCTGGTCGATCCAGTTTATCAGAGAGCTCGAGATTTATGAGCACTGTTTAGAAGAATACTGACATATCGTGTTCCATTATCGTGTTTGATAATGCCAAAAGAATCGTATGAATTTCGTTGGTTCTCGTGCGAAATTGCAGTTTGGCGTGACCGTTGTTCTTCAGCTCCACGTCCATTCGTCGTCCCTTAAAAAGCATGATTTACATAGCGGCCGAATGTCATTTTGGTTTCATTTCAAGAAACAACAGTGTATACAGACTTTTATTTTACGCGTTTGCCCCCATTCTCGGACAGATGCACGAATACATACGCAGCCGTACTTTAATTACTTTCGATTACTCATCGGTTACTCATCGGTTAACCGGAAACGTTGGGATAAATTTCTGAATCTGAAAAGAGAATACATATATAGGCGTGCTTCTTTGTTGTGGAATTCCCGGTGAGTTATGGCCATCCAATAGAGGGAACCCCCGCGAACAATATATTGGATTCACGATACGCATTTCGCGTGCTTCGCGATACTCAAATTTCACTTCGTAAATCACTGCTGCCTTATTCGGTGTAGCTTGGAGAGGGTCGACAGGTTCGAAGCTGGAAATTCAGTCTTTTTTAACGTTACAATGTTACAAATATCGAATCATAATCTTTCATTATTCGAGTAAAAAAGGCCCGATGAAACGGTTGCCCTCTGTATCGACGAGGTTATTTACGTAGGTACAGCATTGACGATACGAAGAAACGTATAAAGAAAAACGGATGCGTCGATGATACGGTCGTTCTAGTACTTTGGTTACTTAATTTTGTTCTAGTCCCTTAAGTAAAAAAAGAGGTGAAAAATTTTTATAACACAAATTTGTACTTACTTGTGCTTACTCGGTGCCTTATAAAAGAATCGATCAAAAGAATCGAAGGGGGTGCGGGTTGAATTATTGATTAGAGCGGAATTAAAAAAAAGAAGGAACGTTGCTGCGCTCACGTGTATCGTAGATTATATCAGCGCCACCCTATCAATTTCCACCCTCGAACAATATCTGGCAAACAGGAAGATATCGAGTGCCTTGGGGGGCGGAATCCCTTATACGTCTTGTCGTATTATAAAATATTGACATGCATACTTGGTTCATGGTAGATATTTTAGGTGACGCAAAACTCTATGCCAAGGTAGATGGGGACAGGTTTAATAATATAGTAGACGATTTTCAAGTTTTCCCCGAATGTCTTTCATTTCGCTCTTTTCTTTTCGCTCTGCTATCTTACGACTGTTCTCTCGGCTGTCCGATTGTTACGCGGGTGTCGTTGATCCATTTATTTCTTCCAAGCTTGAACACTGTAAATACTGATTAAAAAAATGGGGGAAAAAAATTGCTTCTTATATTGGCGGAAAAGGATGGACGGCAGGCATTACACCGGTATCGGCCGGCGTCCCTTCAATAACCTCGATACAAAATTCTTTTCACCGTTGGCCTGAATGCCTATAGGAAATATGTGAAAGGCTGTCTGATTCAGACGGTCCAGTGTTGGCTCAGGCCTTTCTGTGCCTATACGGAACGGCCGGCGTTTGCAAGGCGTCTATAAGCCACGGGCTGCCGTAATGAAACATAAATTATTCAATCGAAATCAGCCGCGTGCACCGAGGCGGCCAGTGTTTTTCGCCGAAAACGGCCTTTAAACCGAACCCTCCAAGCTTCTGGCCGGAAGAGAAAAAGGCCGAAGCAAGCTCTCTCTCGGATCTTTTTCTTTTCTACATCGTTGCAGACTACTCGTTTCGAACGATTTTACGTTTTCATAGGCCGCGTGCCGTCTCGTGTTTGCGCTCGTTCCGTTCGTTCCCGCGTAACGAATCGAAAGCGCGCGCCCGCGTTCGCGTTTTTTTCATTACGCCCGTTTGATTGAGCTTCCGTTTCCTTGCACACTCTCTCTTTTTCTCTTTCTCTATTTCTCTATTTCTCTCTCTCTCTCTCTCTCTGCACGTAGACGCGAGTTCGGTTTTTAATTTCAGGGCAAGGCTTAATTACACGTACATAGAGAGAAAAGGGGGTGGCGTGTTTTTCGTTAACATTCGTTCATCACGAGCAGAAGCGACAACTGGACGAGTGTGAAACCTTTGATTTTATAATATAATACTATCCTTAACCAGCGATTTGCGCTTTGCACTTTGCACTTTGCACTTTCCGCTTTGCTTAAACAAAAATAGTTTTTCTTCCGATCTTGAAAATATTTGAAAGAGAAATTTTATTTCCTATATCTTAACGCCTAGGATAATTTCCGTGTGACGGTATGTTTGTTTCGTAAAATACGTGACGTCTCATCGTTTCAAACGCGCTACATATATGACTTATCGGGGACGCGTATATAGATTTTTATGCAAATTCTATTGATATCCGATCATGGGAGACGATAACGCACGGAACGTGCAGGTCGTGCTGGTTGGAGTTGGTGGGAAATGGAGCAGACCTCTACTATTGGAGGCTACTGGTCGAATGGTCACTCGGATTGGTTGAGTCTTTACACTCGGACACAGGCGAGGGTTAAGGTAGATTGCGATTAACACCGTCCGCTCACCCCTGAACGAAACAGAGCACCCCCTTTAACTGTGTGCAACAGTATGCAACAGTGTGCAACAGCCTTTTATCAAACGTATGTGTTTTAGAAATGATACGTACTGCTGGATTTATCGAGCGATACCAGCTCGGAATAAACGAATGCTCGGTAACTTGTGACTCTCCAACGAGAACGTGGTACATACTTTGTTCTTGTGTTTTTCGAGTTGTAGATATAGATAATTTTATTTGGCTTTTCAGACAAGTTTTCTATCCTTTCTGTATTTATTGTTCGATATTTATACCTTATTTTAAAATATCGGATACGAATGCGATACGATTCTTTTCTTTAAACCATAGTTTAACACATTTTGTACTACATTTGATACTAGATTTGAATTAATTGTTTCAAGTTACACATTTGTCCTTTTTCTTTTTGGTAAACATAACAGTGACGGCGGGTGCGTGACCTAAGGTATGCGATTACTTGGCTGGCGCGAAACTCGGATCAATTTGAAATATAACCTCCTCGTTATTAATAAAATTTGCATTTACAAGGGCGAGAAAGTGTCGCGGCACGACACGCGGGACGAAAGACCGTCTTGGTACCGTTAAGTAGGATTTCCGTGACTATGCTCGCGGTCCGTAACTAACGATTCTAAAGACATGGCTATTTTACAAATCTTTTCGTTTATTCCAATTGTTCTTGGTATTTATGAATTTAATTATACTTTAAATGAAAATTAATTATTTCAATGAAAAAGAGAATGACAAAAAGAATATATTGTGGATAAAGTTTGGATAAAAATGTTGAAAATTACTAAAATGAATTTGATGCCCGATGATTCGTTCGGAACCTCTTCGAGAGCAAATTGACGCGTAAGATTGTGTAGAATTTGCTGGCTGAACGTAAAGCCCGTTGAAGCGGTTGGGGTTTGATTACTCGTTATCGAGGTAACTCTACCGTCGTCTGGCATCTGATAAAGGCTCGCGAGTAATTATTAATCATAGACCGGGCAGTATAACGATCCATCCGAGTCTTATCTCGGTGTCGAGTGATGTATGCAAGTGGCCGAGGCCTGTTTGCCACGGCAAAAGGGACGTGGCGGTGTACACCCGTTGACCAAGCCGCTACTATTCGTCGTCGTCGTCGTCGTCGTCGTCGCCGTCGCGTTGCTGGTTGCTACTTGGTCGGTAGGCTTGCAATGCTTCACCAAGATAACAACTAATAATCGATAGTGGCATTGCCAGGTACGCAGCCAGGTACATGTACATAAGTACGGTCTCGAAAAGACCTTACACCCCTACCTGCTACAGCCCCCTTTCTCCGCGCGAGTTGCATCGGTGGGTAGTTTTGCCTTTTAGCCTCCCACAAACCGCCCAATGGCTGCATGCAAGACGCTCGTAGGTCGAAGGTTGCGCGGCTAACTACTTCGTAAATTATCGTAAGGTTAACAGTTACTTGGCCAGTGTACCGTATCGTATCGTATCGTATCGTATCGTATCGTATCGTATCGTATCGTATCGTATCGTATCGTATCGTAACGAATAAGTTAGCTAATCCGTATATCCATCGTATTTTATTAAAACTAAAACGGCATCGATAGATGGAATACATTTAATTAAGAATCGTATACATAATTCCGAATGCTACCTAAGAATTTTCATTTTATCATAAAATCCTGTTACGCGACTCCCTTTCATATTTAGGAGTATATTGTAACTAATAATATTTCGTTCGATCGAGCTTTTATAAAAGGTAAATCGATGATAGAAAGGTATACAATTAATTGCTCCAAACTTTGTTCGATACGTGACGAATTGCTCAAAATCAGGCGCGTAAAATCACCATTTTAAAAACTTTCTTACCAAAAAGCAAGAGAAAATGTTGCTTTGGTTATCTACTAGTACCTCCTACGTAACCGATGTCTAATTCTAAAGCATCCTCCTGTACAAGTAAATTACGTAACATCCCATGGAAACAAGAAGATACAGAGAACGTGCTTGTATCGGGAAGCGAGTCTTCGAATTCTCGAAATCTTACCTAGATTTTACCTTAACAACCCTTTTGGGACGAACACGGAGAAGAAGAAGTAAAGAGACAGCGAGAGAGAATGAGAAGAGTAAGAAGGGGAGCATGAAAGAGAGAAGGAAACGGTGAAACGAAAGGGAGAAAGATGGGAGAAAGTGAAGACGAGAGACTTTACCCTCGCAGAATTATAATACAAAATGTCATAACTATCTTCCTAATCACACTTTATTCTAACTGGTCCCTTCGTAACGAGGTGGCGTAGTCCTTTGTGCCGACTGCAAAGTACGCGGACAAGCGGATCGTAAAGTAGAACCACCCCACGGGACCCAACGATGTTCTTAGAGCATGAAACTCGAAAGGACGCATTTGGAAGGCGTACGAATATTACGATTACCCTCCTAAGCGCAGTTCATTATCATCGTTTGTACGGTACAGATAGAGTCGAGAAGTTGGTATCGCGCGATACCACTGTTCGTTTAGTACAATAACGATAACGACGTTTCGAGGAATATCGTAAGTATTTAGTAATTATCTTTCGGGTACACAACGGCATAGCTGGAAGTTGCTGATATATTGGAATCCGACCAACTTTGGAACACTGTTAAGTGAAATACAGGTGTGCTTCTGTTAAAGAAACACTTGTTGTTTTCGTTTCCGCGTATTAACACGAAAAGATCTTTTACGAACATACCGCGTTAGATATATTTTGTAACGCATAGAAACTAACGGGATGGATAAGAAAATATTTATTACGCTAGTACTAAACTACTTGGTAATATGTTATTAATTTCTCCGTAGCTCGTACGAACTATGCTCGTACGAACTGTGCTCGTGCACGGCAACATAAGGAACGAGTTTTTAATTGTTATCAATCCCAAAATTGCCAAGTTATGATATCAAGATTACGTAATGTATCTGGAAATATGGAAAGACGCGCGGAAAGAGCGTAAAAAGAATGAAATAGTTATAAACAATACTGCTGTGTAATAATTGTTGGAAGAAAAGGAATAGTTTTGTTGCGTCGTGGTTAAAAAATAAAAAATAAAAAATAAAAGTTAAAAATTAAAAAAATTAAAAAAATTAAAAAAATCAAAAAATCTATAAGATAGGCTTATCGAGAGTTGAAGTATACGAGCGACTTTGGCAAAGGCATGAACCGAAGAAACTAGGTATTTAGCGTGCTAATCACCTAGCAACGGCACAGTACAGCCAATGTATTAATTATTGAACGGTTAGCCGGCGACCGGGGGCAGTTACCCATAAAACAACAGGGTGGGAAGGGATGAAAAGAAGTTGGATCTCGCAAACGCGTCACCTAGATACACGACACGAGATAATTGTGGCTATAAATTTTATATCTTATTGCCGATCGACTAAAGGCGATAGGGATTATTGCGTGCATTCGATTGTAATACATTATCTTTTGCCGCTTAATGGTTTCGTCGGTGGAGTCCGCGATCTCTGAACTGTATGCTTCACGTTTTCGTTCTATCGTATATACAATCGGCTCGTGCAACAAGCGACAGCTGGGATCTAGCAGCAGCGTATGCACGACCACTGGCACGATTATGTCGAAAGGAGCACTCTTCATCCGCGATGATTTTTCTGATAAATCAAATACTCGGTGTCGAAGCAATAAACCGCACAATTATTTATAAATATAAGAATTATAAATATAATGGATAGATATTATAGATACGACGTATCGACGGATTTATAATATTGAGCACTCTATGCCTGAAATTGTTCAGGCAATCGAACGAATTTTATACAGGACGTTACAACGATAGCTTTTGTAACAAACAATGATACAGGCCGAGCTGTTCCTCGATAGAAACGTGTCCCCGCTCAGACAAGGCAATTGAACTTGGCAGAGAAGTTGATCGGTTGATCAAGACTGAAAGACTCGTGAGAACCGGGCAGAGAAACGGGAAACCGGTGGCTGCCCGTATTTGATTGTTTAATTAGCAAGATGACCGGCTCTCGGTTCGGACCACGGTGAGTCTCGAAGGAGATGCCGGATCTGGAAGAGAACTCAGACAGGACAGTGGGAAGAAACAAGTAAGCCGAGAGATGGAAGAGGGTGCGCGAGGAAGTCGAGGAAGTCGAGGAAGTCGAGGAAGTCGAGGAAGTCGAAGAAGCGGAAGGAGTAGGATACGGTCAGATCGAGGAAAAGAGAAGGACAGAGACAAACAGAAAGCGAGTACGAGAGATCAGAGTGAACGCGTCCTCCTTCCAACAAGAGATACCAGTCTGAGGAACTCCGAGGAGCGGGCAGGCTGGATTTCTGGTGTATAGGGGTATTAATCCCTGCCCTCAATTACCCTTTGTCTTGGGCGCAGCTTGGTCCACTTGTTAAGACACCGCCACTGTTTGTCTTGAGGAGCAGGTAAGGGAGCGGTCGCGGAGGTTTGGGGGCTGTTTCGGTCGGTGCTTTACATACGTCCGTAAACCGGAGACGAACTGCTACCGGGAAGGACTACTGATCGTTGCGGTCTTGCCACTGTTCTTGATAGAAGTTTCCTCGCAAAGTTCCTGCATCGCGACCGCCTTGGGGAGCCTCCTCGTACCGCCTTGATACGCGTCTGTGCATTAAATCGATTTCGTCTACGAAGCAATTGTACTATCTGTGGGCGTTTCTTGTTGGATTTGTCGAATCTTAAATCTCGACGACGAAATGTCGTTGGACGTATAGTTTCACTGTTACCGTGTACAGTGAACGAATGAACTCTTAAAAAAATGATAGCTCCAAGGGAGGTGGTACGAAGGTATAAATTAGTATAAAAGTATAAATTATTTCATAAATTTAGCTAATATCGAAACCATATATTTATATACCATATAATTATTTGAAACTTTTTTACATTGAAGCTCATTTAAATTAATATAAATATTAATTTCTTTGATAAAATAAGATACATGTACTATCCCGAATCAAACAGAGACTCTGGTACGTCTAATATTAATGGAATCCCTGATACTCTAATTCGACGATGGATAGCTTTTTTCTTTTTTCTTTTTTCTTTTTTCTTTTTTCTCTTTTCTTTTTTCTCTTTTCTTTTTTCTTTTTCTTCATCGAAAGGTTCGATCGAATGTATTGGAAATTGTTGAAGCAGCAAGGTCGAAGAGTCAGGTTGCTCACGGGCGCGAGTTGAAAGAGTGAAAGACGAGGGAGGGGCGGTCGTGCAAATCCCGTGTAAACATTTGCAATGGATTTGCGAGCTATTCAAACGGTTAAATTCTCTTAAGAATTTAGTTTGTACAGGGGCGGTGTGCCACAGGCGGCACCCTCCTTTCGCTACCCTACGTCACTCTCTATATAGAAGGTTGGTGGCTCTTCCTTACCCCAAACTACGCGCGACGGTCCGCTCCTCTCTCTTTCCCTTTTTCCAGTCGTCTCTGTCTCTCTATCTGCCAGTTTCTCCCTCGGCTCTCTTACCCTTTGTATTTCTAACAATTGATATTCTTCACAGTGTAAAGAAACTGACGGAGCTGCCTCACCCGTCTCTTTCTTCCGTCAACCTGATGTCGAACAAATAATACGAGCGGAAAATCTGAGAAAATCACCGCCGAGAATAAATCTACCGCCCACTTTTACCGGCGTCCCGAGTCTTTTAGTTTTCACACCATGCCCGGTTCCTTCTCTTTAACTAACCAACTTCTTTACCGTGTGCTTTCTGCGCTTCTATGGAATTTTCGTTCGATCGATGGTTAGAATTTTTTGGTCAATCCTTGTTGAAAAATATCGATATTCAGATTTTCGTCGTAGCGGTACGGTGCGGTGCCAATGAGAAATTAAAGTCGACGATTGGCCGGGGATGGAACACCCTTTCCCCAGAGCCAAAGTTGAACTACGTACGATGAAAGGAATATGGCTTATTCGCGTGTTGCCGAAACTTTTTGGCGGTAGCTCTCCCTTGCATGCCCCGACATTAATAATTACTTTACAACTGATTCCTTCTTTGGTATTTTATTACATTTTTCAAAGGCCACAGTCGCAGCGTGCGTATGTATGTAGCTACATACGCGATCGCCTTTTACTTCCCATTAATACCGTTTGGGCCATGGTTGTTATTGCTGCGCGCTGATAAACATCGGATCCTCTTTCGTTTTGTTTGCCCAGCAGGAGAAGTTTGTCGTAATATTAACGGTGAGCTCGCACGCACCAACAAACTGAATATATAGTTATTTGCGCATTGTCGTTGCATGTTTTCGGTACAAAGATACGAAGGGATCAAGCATATCTGAACATCTAAAAATCTTAAATTCTTAAATTCTTAAATTCTTAAAATATTATTCCCGGTAGATTTTTTGTTTCGATTTTTTTGTTTTTTTTTTGTTTTCTCTTAAAATTTTATTATTTCTGTGTTGGATGTAAAAATATGATTTAGCGTGTTTCTTCGCGATAATAAGTTTCTAAACAAAGCATATTACTCTCCGCTTGTTACTCTTTATACTTGGAAAGATAGTATTAACAGCCAATATTAAGAAATATTAAAAAAAATATTAAAAATTTATTTAATTTTCCATTCGCTACACGAAATTATGAAAGATTTCGATTTAAAGTAAAATAACAGTTAATTCGGTTCGCAGTAATAGGTTGAAGTTGTGCTGCCCATTTGTAGTCTGAGCGTACTTATGTCGTTAGAAAGATCATACGATTACTTGGTTGTGCATGCAGCAAGCCTTGTCCAATCAATATCAGTATGAAATCCACAAGCAATCGTGTACAACTGGTTCTAGTGTCGCAGTTGCACGACAAGGGGCGCAATGCGGTGCTCGATTGCATCGTTGGATTAAAGTACGATCGGCGGGTCACGATATACCACGATCAACTGATCGATGAAGGCCGGAACGCGACAACTACTGTCTAAGAAACCGAACCAAGCAAACGTGCTCGTTACGTACAAGACTTTCTCGTCGATGTGTCTGTCGGTTTTCACCGTCGCGTCGGCCAGATCTCCGCCTTGCATTCTGAACATTTTTCACCGAATATTTACACGTTCGAACAGTCGACCATCTGCACGAATAGACACGAAACCTCTTTGTAAACGTCGAAAAAAGTGCCGTTCTAACACTTAGGTTGACTTATCGTTTCCTGAATCGATCCCGCGTGATTGAATATATGGTAACGTTCATGGTAATACGTTGGAGTATCGTCTTTGAAGAAATTTATCATAACGAATCGTAACAGTTTCTACCGTGAAAGTGGAATGGAAATTTTACTTGGAAAAGTTCATTTTCATTCTATCGATGAAAGAATAATTGTAAGAAGAAAGTAATTCGTTTCGATAGAATGAATCGAGTAAAATGAAAGTAAAATAAAAATTAAATTGGAACTCTTAAAAAAGTGAAGCGAAAAAGTAACAATTGTTCACTTACTTGGCTTACTCGCTTATCGTTAGTGAAAATTCAACTTTCGCCAACTATTACAAGCCATTGATAGCTCGTACGACACGGAACGTATTGAACGAGAAAAATTAAAGAAAATTAAAGAAAATTAAAGAAAATTAAAGAAAATTAAAGAATACCGCTTCGAAAAATGTTCAATTATAAAAGTATTATAATGGCGTGACACGATATAGCAGTTATCGACATGAACTTTGTACTTTGTACTTTGCGCTATGCACGCGGTTCCGGCTTTGGAATAATCTGAACCACAAATTGCATTCATATTTTTATTAGACGTACAACGAGTGTACAAGAATCGGTGACCGATATGAAAAAAACTTGCATTAAAAATAACAGGTTACGAAGTGACGTACAACAAAAGATTACTTCCTATACGGTGGAGCGGGTTTCCTTTAATAAATCCTGGTATCGCAATCAGATAAGACACATTGTAGAACAGGCTGGTACAAAATTCAGTTCGTAACATAAATCTATTCTTTTCTCGTAAATCCTCTATTTAAACGAACCTATTATATTTTCTTGGTTTAATTTGGAAAAAATTTTGTTTTTCTTTGAGATTACATTTTTCTAGTGAAATTTATTATAAAAAAATTGATACTTATCAGCTACGTTTCGTGGTTTTCTTGCTACAATTATTTTTTCAATATCTTTACGTTTAATTTAAAATTAGAAGATTGGAAAGATTAGAAAGATTAGAAAGCTTAAAAAGGTATTAGAAAAAAATGATCCGAGATTGTTGAAATAGTCAAAAATCAATGGAGAGAGAGAGAGAGAGGGGGTGAGAGAGAGAGAGGGGGGCGGGGGTGGGGAGAGCGTGTAGATGTTGAACCCGATTAGTCATGCTCCCTTTCGAGTCCCCGAGTCGGAAATTTGACCTGTGAACCCTAAGGTGTTCGAAACCGTAGAATATAGAGTTGTAAAATTTCGAAGATTCCGTGATCCGCCGCGTCCCGTAGAATATATGTATTCGGGATCCATCCGATGGCGACGCACCGCGGCAAGGTTTGCAAACTACGTTACCGTTCGAAGCCAAAGCGGTGTGGTTTAAAGCAAGCGTCCGTGATCCCTGAAAATGTGTATTGGTGCTGATGATTGCAGCGCGGAGGTGGAGGCTGGATTCGGAGGAGGTGGAGAATCGCGAGTACCTCGCCAGCACACTTTACGATACGTCGAATGACTAATACGTTGAAACAATAGGCTGTCGTCGGCTGCCCGATGGGACTGATGGCTGAGAAGGGATGGGGGGATGATGGTGGTGGCAGTCGACGGGTTGGGGGATTCCAATGCACCACTTAAGCGTTTCTATATCCGTGGCTTCGGGCGCCTATACGTACTTCCGAGCTTTTATCGCGGCTGGCTTCTGCTGGCTGCTGCTACTACTACTGCTGCTACCTCTGCTGGCTGATGCTACTGCTCGTGGAGCTGGTGATGCTGGTGATGCTGGTGATGCTGGTGGTGTACTGGTGGTGCTGGAGCTGTTGGAGAGATGAGTCGTTAGCATTACGATCATTATTAATGACGTAATTGTTACAAGGAAGTCAACTTTTCCATCGTCCCCGTCATTACGTCGTTACGCGTTCTCCCGTTGCCTCGTTATCGCATCGAGGCATAATAGGGCACTCTAACTTGCCAAGCCATCTGTTTTCCCCTCTTCGGTACAGTTTTTTAAATCGTAAGCGGCAGGAGCGTGCGTCGATATTCACTGTTTGGGTAACACGAGGCCTTTAACGCCTGAACATCGAATCCCATCATTGAAAACCAATTGTACGATTTGTCGGTTGGGGTGGCATCCAATTGTGTGCTTTAAACGACCAACGGAATTGGGAATACTTATACGAGAGCAACTTTTATCCCGATAATTAGTATCCGCTAATTAGCCTTGCCTGTTAATGCAATGAATTCACGACTCGTCTCTCCGATTTCTTTTCCCTTTCTTTCGTCGTGTTTTTTCTTTTCCGTTTTTCCCTTTTTCCCTTTTCTCTCTCTCTCTCTCTTTTTTTTCTTTTTTCTTTTTTCTTTTTTCTTTTTGTTCGTTTGTATTTCGATGTTTCCCCGTCGAATTCCACGCGGAGCAAGATCAAGCCTCGTCAAAGGATTCTACCTCGCGTAACATAATACATGCGTTTCCACCTGGTTGAAGGTGCTCCTGTAGTTTGATAAAGTCAAAGTTCAAAGTCCGCGGGGGTGTGGTGTGAGAATCGCGGGGAGGGTGGAAACGGGGATGGTCGATCCCAACCGACGGTGATTGCTTCTCCCCCAGCCTGCCTTAAAATTGACGTCATATTCGTTATCCTTTCGACCCTTCTTCCACGCCATCCTCACGTCTCTCGTGCCATGCCTCTGCCTGTGGGCATCTCTTTCTGCATGCGTATAAGCTTACATCACCCTTCTCCACATGGCCACACCCAGTTTCAGAGGCAGAGTACCTCGAAGCCGGGATTTGCTTGGCTGCAAATAAAAAAGTCTTCCTTTGGTGCCGTTTTTGGTGTTTCATTCCGTTTGAAATTTCTTCCTTCTCGTTCTTCTTCGCTAAGCAGACGTCGATGCTGCAAATTGATTAATTCCGAGCGTCACTTTTAAATCTGCATTCGTTACGAATTTCTAATTATTCCAGCTTTCTTTATTCGTCTTTTAAATGTTTTCCTCGCTGATCGTGGAACGATAATAAAAACGTGTAGCCAAACGAGTATACCAGTACCGCGAAAAATGGAAAGAGAAACCCATTGTGATTAGGATGGAAATACATTTTAACCGATGCATCGATGTATTTATTTTACTTTGACAGATGATTTAAAACGAATTGGAAACAAAGGGATCACAGTTGTGAAAACATGTCGCCATTCTTTGGGGCAAACGAATATTTTCTTAAGAAAACGGTATCTACGTATCTACGTATCTACGTATCTACGTATCGAAGATAGAAGAAACATACTTGTTTCGTTCTTGGGAACAATCGCAAACATGACATTGGAACGTAAAGGGTGACACGAATTGCCAGAACAACAGAGTCTTGGGTGTCGTTGGTTGATCGAAGCTACTGCAATAATTCTCGAGATAGAAGCGAAAAGAGAGAAGAAGGCTTTGCAAACGGCACACTGGCCATCCCTTACCACGACGCCGAACGACTCCCTTCTGAAAGAGCTTCCATCCCGGGAGAGAGCTTTCATTACTAATCCATGCAAAAACCAGAATATCTTTATCCCTCCGCATGCTGAGGACGTATTTCCGGAATAAATTCCATTGGCTCTGCGAGATCTCTCCTGTGCCTTTATATTTTTCAGGACCGATCAATTTATTTCATTCGCGTAATGCATATTCAATTTATGAATTTGTTAATTGCATCGATCCATCGAAGCAATTTTACCGTGTCGCTTTGTAAATTTCGCACACACTATAGCTTCCATTTAAAACTATTAATTCAATTGTTTTAATTATCTATGGTAAACTTATTCGTCTCCTAGAAACGTTGATGAAACCCACTGATTTATTCAACGTTTAAAAATTGATTTAGCAAATTAGTAAATTGCTAAGAAAATGTTGTAATTGGAATTAAAATGGACGATACGACAACTATTGATCAGAAAATGATGTTAACAACATTTCGTATAGGAAGGAGGAGGAGGAGGAGGAGGAGGAGGAGGAGGAGGAGGATGATCTCTGTAACCGAAAGGTTGCGATTCTGGAAATGCGTGTGTCGTTGAAGCTGTGGGTAAGAGGCGCCGAAAGGGTTGAGGCTCGAGGAGAGACGGCCATGGGGAGAAGGTACAGGAGGGTGGATAGACTGGAGGCATCGGTCAGGGGGAATCTGGGGGAGGTGGAATACGAATATGAGAATTAAAGCCGTCGAAGGAATTAAAGCGTATAACCATGGCTCGAATCTCTGAGCTGTGTCCGTCCGTCCGTCTGTCCGTCGGTTCGTCGGTTCGTCGGTTCGTCGGTTCGTCGGTCGGTCCATCGGTCTACCTCCCTGAATCTCCGTTTATCCGTCTGTATTCCTGTCAGAGAATCTGAGTTGGTTTGCAGATACCACCTATCGGCTCAGCCACTTCCTCTCTTCTTCGTACACGAGATCCTTGCAAAAATTATTCAACGGGGAAAATTACATCCCTGTGTTTGAGTGGAACATGGAAGAAATTAAAACGCTTTTAATGGAAGGATAAGCAATCGGGTAATTGCTTCGTATCGAGAGCACCATTCTTTTTAGCTGTTCATGTTTTAAACGGGAGAAGGGAGAGTTAAGCGGGAAGATTGTTAAAATATCCGGTGAAATTCGTAGGATAGAAATTGCAAAGATTTAGCCATTCGAGCCACGCGACGGAGGGGGTAGAACACATTTGTTTCTTTGGACCGCGAAACAACGGAGCGTCGCAGTGACGGTTAGCAGTGCTCGCAGATTCGTGCACACGTCACAGAGTCAGCACTAGCAGTTGGCTCTGTACCGACCGCACCACCTCTATATCAATCACTTGGCTGGTGGCTATCCTGTAGCCGCCCTTCGACTATCACCCTTCGTTCACGCTGCCATTTCTGCACGGCACTACCACCGTCACCCCCGTATCCATTCTAATTCACCTCCTCTCCTCCTTTTCTCTCTCTCTCTCTCTCTCTCTCTCCCTCCCTCCCTCCCTCCCTCCCTCCCTCCTTCTCTCTTGCTCTTTCTGCTCAACCTCCGTTCCTATCTTTGTCCTATCGTGTGTTGCACAGGCGGCAGGCCGCACCGCTAACCGATGTTCAGATTGATAATTTATGACTGTTAATTATGACCGTGCGGTTTCGTGTCGGTATTTGACCGTGCGCGTAATCGCGATTTCGAGACTACAGATTGCACTTGTAACGCCAAGACGTCAACCGATTCCTAGATTTTCGAGTCGGAGCTTCTTTATTCGTTGGCTCTTTTGTTTTTAGTTTTTGGCATTCCAAATGTGTATAGCTATTAAGAAATATGTTCTTTAAGTGGATTATTAATCGATACAAAGTTTTATGCCGTAGCAAACTTTCAATAGCGTGCAATAGTCTCAGACTGGGTGGATTTTTCCGACTCCGTCATACAAATACGTCACCGTGTACGCATGATTCGCGTTTTTATTCGTTATTGTTGCTATGATCACTTTTTATCGGGTAACAATAGTATACAACATAGTATAAAAATAAAAAGGTACTGTTTTTCTCTACAATCTCAAAATTATTATCACTTTTATTATAACATAGATAGTCTTGTTGCAACTATTTTAAAAATTATTCGCGTCGTTATCGTTATTGTTATATGCCTTGTGCTGATGTTGTTAAACATTTACACAAGTCTGCTGTTTTTAGGTTTTAGTGTAAAAATTTGTCGAAAATGTCGATACTTGACGCGTTAACAATGGTCGAATAATAAGTCCAATTAGGTATACCGTGGCGTTTTCGGAGTGAACATTTTTATCAGTGTTTCGGAACACAACGTAGAGAAGTGCCGTTTGTCTCTACCGTTTTTCACCAGCGAACGTGTCGGCACGTTGGCACGTTGGCACGTTGGCACGTTGGCACGTTAGACAGCAACGGTTGGAAACAAAAGCGAACGCAACGTAGGAACGTTCAGCGTGTCCCAGCAGAAGACATAATAGTCTCGCATCGGCTATGAAGAATCGCAGTCCGCCGTAACGCATTGTCGTCCCGATCCCGTGACTGCGCGCTCTTCTCGCTCGTTCGCGATCCTGCTTTCCAGCCCCTTTGTCGCGCGTCTACTTTCTTTTTTCTCTTCCTGCTTTTCTTTCTTTTTTTGTCCGAAAAAAAAAAAGGTAAACGTAACAACGCTTTTTCGCACTAATCGTCCCGCGTTGGCCGATTCGACGGAAACGCATCGTCACACGCGTGTTACTCTTCACGGAAGATGGTGTGCTGGTGAAGATAAAGCCGCACGAACGTAAACCATCTATCCGTTTTTTACCGTTCCTCTTCGTTCCTCTTCGTTGCTCTCGGTCCATTCAGAGGAAGAAGTTAAAAGCGTGATAAAAGGGTGGGGGTGAGAGGGGCGCGAGCTTAGTTGCCGTCTCATATCATTAAAATTGAGATATTGACAAAAGACTTCGTTATATATATATATATACATATATATATATGTATATATATATGTATATACATATATTTGACGGTAGATGAAGCAGCCTCTGGGGAGTCCACAGATCAATGGGAATATTGAACAATTGTCTCTCTAGCTACGGCTAAAACGAGCGGCCAAGACAATCAGCCCTCTGCGAACAATGCGTAGCTTAATGACGTAGCAGCACCGTTTTCGCCGCGCATCATGCTTGCTCCCTTTCCATCGAGTGTCCTGAATGCACCCCGTCTCGCCGGAGAAAATATTATAATTAAAATATTAGGCGGGAGAAATTGTTTGCCGCGATCCATCGTTGATTGGGGTCTGTTAGATGAAGCAAAGATCGCGTTAAAATTTGTACTTCAGTTTGAAAAATGAAGTACATGACGCAGTATTCTGATTAAAGAAGACGGTAAGAAGAAAGTGTGTACCGCAGGAATGGTGCTGCGATCGAGTCAGTCGGTTAGAAAATTTTTTACTCGGGCACATGTTTTAGAAGAGCGAATAAATTGTTCACTAGGTCGGAATAGAAAAGTTAGCACCTTAGATGCATAGAAACCTTCTCTGGTTCGGATGGATTCGATTGAGAGAAAAGAAGAGAATCGAGGATAAGAGTAATAAAAAATAAGAGATGGACCTGTTGGACAGGCGATGGTAGAAAGGGTAACGGGCAATGGGAGAAGAAGAAGTGCGAGAGCGGAAAAAAGATAACGATCGGTCAGGAACGAAAAGGATTCGGCGATAGGAGACAGTGGCACGGTGGTTCTCCTTAAGGTTCGGTCTCCGCAGTGGCAATGGCATTGGAGGCGGTGTGTTTTAGGGATCAATAATTTATGTAAATGTGTACGCGGCAAGGGCGCTACCGTGTGGCGGTGAGTTACAGCTATGACGGTAAGGGGGTAGGTGGGTGGTTGGGTGGTCGGATGGTGGCGTTGGTGGTAGTGGTGGTGGTAGCGGATGAGGAAGCAGGAGGTGGAGGAGGAAGGTGGTTAGAGAAGAGGTGGAAGGGACGAGCTTTAGGGGTGAGTCGCGGTACGGTGGCGGTGGCAGACCGACCGAGGGTGGAGAAGATCGCGACACGAAGGGGTTTGACGTCCAACCCTTTCATCGATTGTACTTCTCTGCTCCCTTTTATCCCTTCGCCGTATACCACCCTATCCCCTAACCCGTTCCACGGTGCTCGAGCGCAGCAAAAGCAGCCATCGACTAATGCTCGATAATTCCCTGCGCGTTTGTTCGCGCGAATATTTTCTCGACTTTCCAGTGTCGTGCCGAATCGCCTCCTACTCGAACGCTCTTTTCGCGTATCTTTGAAATGCACGCCACCCCATTTCGCCTTCCGCGCGTTTTCCTTTCATGCCTTTGTTCTTGGCGGAAACCACGGTGTATCCGCGAATAATATTTTCCAGCGGCTCTCTGCCTGTTTACGACGTCGCCGGCGACAACGATGCCCCTGCATAAATAACAACGCGGTTCCAGTGTCCATTTATTACGTTGAACTAATTAGACCGGTGAAATTATTTGCTCGTTTACTATATTTCTGTCTTTGTAATTTCCTGCCTTGTTATACGAGGCGCCGGTGAGGTTGCGCATCCGTGGATCTGACATTTATGACAGTGCACGATCGCCCACGTCCCTGAAACCGTTATGTTGTAACTTGCCTTTATCGAAACGCAATTTTCACGCGACTTTTGTTAATTCCATTTTTTCCACCGTCCCCTTTAACATTCGATATCATGTTAGGGATGAAATTTTATGAAAAGTTTCGTACTTTGGGTTATTTATTCGTAAACAATTTGTTTTGTTGTCTCATGTTAGCTGTACTCCTCCTACCTTTCTATTCGCTGTGTTGGACAGAACGACAGGTGAAGAATCGATCATAGTCGGTGGATACTGGCGCAACAATTTGCAAGGGTTCGATGGATGTCGAACGAAAGGATGTCGAGGTGGGAGGGAGTCGGGAAGGGAGGCCAGCAGAGAAGAGAATCGGTTGTTTCGACCCTTCGTCTTTCTCTCTGCCGCTCGGCACTGGCGTCATCCCGTCGTTCCCTACCCTTTGATCCCCCCAATAATCAATATATTCTAACATAACTCTAATGGCTACCCCATTTGAATACAGCCGAATCCACCCCACGGTTCTTTGCATCTCGCGGAGCTCCGACAATACCAATCATCCGAAATATTCCCTTTCTCTCATTCTCTGTTCCTCTTTCTTCTCGTCGCGTTGTCTGCCAGAACCCCACGATCCGCGCCTGGTATTAAAATTTTCGAGGACAAGACGGCCGCAGGCGTCCTTCGTCGACCAACCCCCATCAAATTTCAGCTATCGATGTCCGGCTTTACGCGTATCTTTTGTTCCTTTCGTTTCTTCCTTGGTTCTTGACTGTGCCTTTCCAGTGCCTTTCCAGTGCCTTTAACGTTTTGGCGACTTTCATGGATACGAATCGAAGTGCGCGGGCTGCGCTAATGGAAACGCGAAGAAATTGCTTTTGTCGTTCCACGATTCTTTGTTGTTACGCTATGGATGTTTTCTGGAGATAGGCTTCTTAAGTGTTTTTATATCGTCATATTGGGATGCAATATTATGTAAATGAGATTTTACCCAACAATAATTTGTTCTCCTTTCGAATGAGTAAAATACAATTTCAGAGAAGAAGATTTAATGAAATATTTAAACGATGGAGTACTGAAATAACGAGGTATGAGTAATAGAGATTCTGTGGTAAATTTGTTGCTTGGAAATATTTGTGGTTTAATCAAATTTCTACCATTATGATACTATGAAATTAATATAGCAATAGTTTAGACGAATCGCAATGATTTTGTATAGTTTAGGCTTGTTTGGTTGATCGATAGACGACAGTCGATCGGCTTCGTCGATAATGGTGACGAAAATTTGTACTCGGACAAGTGAAATATTAATCTTGGGGTTTCGAAAATGGATCGAGAGTGCTCGATGCACCTTTGCCCGGTTTCTTTTTGCCTCGGAACGCGGTAGCTCTCACAGGAGGATAAGTCGAGTGGACTAATAAATCAATTCCACGGGAAAGGCGGACGGTGACGTGGAACGTTTCTCTCCAGGTCGGTTTTCGGTTTCGAGTGTACTCGATCCGAAAATAAGGATTTACATATTCATGCAAAGATCTCACGTTCGAGGATCCAGCAGAAGGAGACGACGTCGACCGAATCGAGGATAGTTTGTAATGGGATTTTCACCCCGTTTGAAGCCCCCGTCCTCTTTCCATTCGCTCGTCCCACTCTTTCGTTTCACGCTTTGCGGTGGGAATTGTCCCGACGTATCGACGAGCATTTCCTATCTCGAGATATTGGATTTAAAAGTTTCCCTTCCAATTACCAAGCCTCGAATCTTTGCTCTCTCGAACTACACTCGCCACAGAAAATACCCGAGAATAGGTTCGGAGTGTAATAGTATACGGGTATGTAGTAAATACTAAAGAGCTCTGTACAACTGTACACATTTATAACTGTACATCTATTTTTTCACCTCCTGTATAATGGAGGAAATGTGTAAGTAGCTTGCTTCGAGCTATTCTATATTTCCAACCACCTTGCCCTACATCCTTACTTGTCATTCGCGACCAAATAACAACAAAAGGAATTGAAGAAGTTTGGCCATAAAAGGTTCCGTAGAATCTCGAAGTAAAGGTAAATTGCATTGGCTCCCGCGATACTTTGTTTCAAAGTTCACCCACTGCCTTGTCACATCGCGTTCTAGAACGCTAGCTCCCGCTTAAATTCCGCAAACTCATCACGTACGATTTGTTTGAACTTTGCTTTTACTTATAGCTTCTCCATTTCCATGATCCACCGATACCACCGTTACCACCGTTACCACCGTTACCTGTGTCTGGAATTCCATCCCCTGTTCCGCGGCTGATGACGGGGCTGTAAAAGAAACAACGATTTCGAAAGTGGCGAACGGGCCAACAAGAAGAAGACAAGAAGACAAGAAGACAAGAAGACGCCGCGATTCGTGGATCGAAAGGAAAAGCGAGACACGCGTATGTGATAAAATGAGTGTTTATTGCGGAGGGGAGCCAGATACGGGGGTAGGAACGATGGAACGAATGAAAAGTTGTCACATTTGTTTCGCTACGATAAAAGGCGATGCCTCGCGTCGAAAGTAAATTCGAGTCCTCGAAATGGCGAGGTGGCGAAAGTTGTTTACAAATTTTTCGATAGGATGCGATAAAAACATTTCGGGGGGATGAATCGAGAGAAGTCGAATCTATTCCAATGGCGGAATACTGAAAGAAAAAAAAAAAAGAAATACGATGAGGTAAGAAAGAGGAAAATATTGGGTTGTTAGGAATGTTCGTAGAGAAAGAACGACGAGAGTCGTGCGAGCGTTACGATTTCTCTTTATTCTTGAAAATAATAAGCGAGCAAGTTGGTCCATTCTTGGTTGGTCAAGAGCGATGCAAACATTTAAAATAATCAAATAGGTACCGACTGGTTTTGTTTTGTTTTGTTTTGTATAACAATTTCTTAAATGTGAGCCAGTCAACATTCTTTCTCCTCACGAACGTTGGATTTCGAGACACGAAGCGAGCGCACGATTGGAATTCAGAGTTGTAACGGGGCCGCGATCTTGCAGAAAATAGGAACACAGCGGACTAGGACGGTCCTTCTATCCCCGCTTGCAACTTTATACTTTAAATCCGCCCTATAAATATCACGCTTCTTTGGACGCCGGTGCTGGTTTCCGAAAGATTGGCTCGCGGTATCCTTCGTGGGAATCGCTCACCGCTTTGCGTCGATATATCAAGGGATGAAGCCCTCTCCGATCCCCCACGAAACGATTCGTCATCCCCGTTCCTTGTAAAACAGGCCACTGGTTTTACGCGCTATCTCCCGGATGTCTCTCTATCATCGATATCGAACCAAAGAAATACGATACGATATCAGTGTCTTATCTACCTGATTTTATCAATTATAACTTGAGATTATCTGTATGTACATCGACCCTTTAAACGGAACAATTCTGTCGAAAGAAAAGTAACAAAATATAATCAATCGTGCCGGTGCCCCGATCGGAAGCACAAACANTTGTTAGGAATGTTCGTAGAGAAAGAACGACGAGAGTCGTGCGAGCGTTACGATTTCTCTTTATTCTTGAAAATAATAAGCGAGCAAGTTGGTCCATTCTTGGTTGGTCAAGAGCGATGCAAACATTTAAAATAATCAAATAGGTACCGACTGGTTTTGTTTTGTTTTGTTTTGTATAACAATTTCTTAAATGTGAGCCAGTCAACATTCTTTCTCCTCACGAACGTTGGATTTCGAGACACGAAGCGAGCGCACGATTGGAATTCAGAGTTGTAACGGGGCCGCGATCTTGCAGAAAATAGGAACACAGCGGACTAGGACGGTCCTTCTATCCCCGCTTGCAACTTTATACTTTAAATCCGCCCTATAAATATCACGCTTCTTTGGACGCCGGTGCTGGTTTCCGAAAGATTGGCTCGCGGTATCCTTCGTGGGAATCGCTCACCGCTTTGCGTCGATATATCAAGGGATGAAGCCCTCTCCGATCCCCCACGAAACGATTCGTCATCCCCGTTCCTTGTAAAACAGGCCACTGGTTTTACGCGCTATCTCCCGGATGTCTCTCTATCATCGATATCGAACCAAAGAAATACGATACGATATCAGTGTCTTATCTACCTGATTTTATCAATTATAACTTGAGATTATCTGTATGTACATCGACCCTTTGAACGGAACAATTCTGTCGAAAGAAAAGCAACAAAATATAATCAATCGTGCCGGTGCCCCGATCGGAAGCACAAACAGCGTGGATGACGAAATAATTGTTTGCCAATGCGAACGTTTAATTTATATCGGTCGATTCAACAAGTGCTCCAGTCACGTTCTCATCCGATTATCGGAATTCTTCCGTCTCTCCCGTGTACGACCGCGTGTCCACGTGTTCGCGAGGCACCGATGATTTATCGACTTCGGGATCGCCAATAATCCCGTTTACCAAGAGTTTCTCTCTTCTTTTCCTTTTCTTTCCCTCTTTCGTTACGGTTTTCGCACGTAAAAATTAACCGTTCAGCTTCCCTCGTGGGAACCACGGGCAAATCGAAGATGGAATGTTAAACAGCCAAAGGGTTGAACGCCAGTGTCGTCGACGGTTCGTTGAAGTACACCGACAGCAGGCAAACCGACTAGGCGGCAGCCCAACCTCTCTTCAGCCAGGCACTGTGCGCATTTAGATAAGTTAAACTATAAATTAGATGGATCACTGGTAGCTACTCGAGGAAATGTTGTCGGCACCTGAATATGTATGATTTATACAAGGAACCCAACTCACCGATATAGTTCCTGAACCCCAGGCGTTGGTGAATCGCGGAACTGAAATAGGTCCTCCCTCACAGTTCAATCTTTGTTCGATGGTATATAACTAAAGGGTGCACGGTTAGCTGTCGCAGATTCTGCTCGCTTAGCTCACGTGGAGTTGTTGCTAGTAGTTTTTAACTATACTCGTTATTATACTATAATATTTGTTGTAACTGTTAGTAATAAAATTATAGTATATATATCTCGATATTGTCTTGGAAAATTGGAAAAAGAAATTGACAATAGCACGTGGCAGAAGAGAAAAAGGTGGTTTCCCTGGAAAAGAGTGGCTAGGGGCAACGAGGACTGCCGCTAATGGCGTCGTTATTTTAAAATACCACGATCATATTTCCTCGCGGCCCACCAAGAATATGCCACGGCGAATCGAACTTAATCTACGCGAATCGCTTTGTCTCTTACTCTCCCTCTCCCTCTCCCTCTCCCACTTCTCGCAGTTTTCTCTGGTGCTGCCTACGTCCCCGCGAAACGATCCCCCGGAATCTAAATCATGTAAGGATTACGGTGGTACAGCAGAGAATCAGGGGGGCGGAAGACGATCCACGCCCGGCCAACTCGCATTTTGGAAACATTTAAATTCTTATACGCGAATAAATAGCAAGAATTTTACGCGCGATAAAATATAGATTTCCTACGGGGTTGCTAGCAACGCCGCCTCGCCTCTGCAAGGGTGGAAGGACTGGAAGGACGCGGTCATAAAATCATTGATATGAAAATATAGCCTTTTCACCCGGCCTCCCCTCTGTCCTCCCATTCTCGTTCCTCCGTGACGAAATGGTCCAGCCGAGAGTCGAGCAAGGAGAAAGGGACAGAACAGATATACGGGGATCGTGAAACAAGGGAGACGGTGTCAGTTCGTGATCAATTATTTTATCGAGCAACGTACGCTCTACCGTTTGTAACTGTCTTGACATTTGGTTCATTTATATCATTTATATCATTTATATCAGTTATATCAGAATAACAGTACAAGAACGATGCTGCTAAAGTATGTTTTTATTATAATTAGTGAGAAATTAATTACCAGAATCGATATCGATCGCTTCTTTGCGGAATCAAAAGATTTCGACGATTAAAGTATTTGTTGTAACTACCTGAACGATAACTATGGAAAATGAACTCGAGAGCTGGACCAAGAAGTTGCGATCAAGGGGAACGGATTGACCCGGTTCCTAAATCAGAACGATTAAAGACAAGAGGTTAAGATCAAAGGGTGTTCGGTAAGTAAAGCCGAATGGCTTTCCACGACTCCGTTAGGGACTGGATATTCTACCGCGAACATGGCGTAAGAGGGTTGGCGTCGCCGGCATCTAATCCAATAATTTAATTTTAGGATCCGAGCTAAAGGGGATTTGAAGTATTAGCCGACGGAATTTGTGTATCTTTGATTAGTATTCCATTCGGCACGGCGCTCGGCCTTGCTCGATCGCGGTTATACACAAATCCTAAATCAACTACGTTGCAATGCGTGTCTTTGCCTTTTCCAAACGACGCTATTGCTATTTGTGTGGAGAATTAGAGAAATTTTGGTTCGCTAAACGTGAGATTACCGATATGCTCTTTCTAGTTGGAGGATCGTGTGCAATTATTCAGTAAGGATTAGTTGTTGAACAGCATTACATGTACAATCATAGGTATGATTATTAGATACATGGAATGATCGATAGAATCGGTTGACACCGATAGAAGCAATGATGAAAATCGGAGGGCCGCCGTGTGAAGCTTGCGAAGCTTGCGAAGCTTGTGAAACGCGCGATGCAGGCACGTATATGAACTCGCAGCGCATCCAGCTTTCGCGGCCATAAAGTTCGAGTTTACAACGCGAAATGGACTGGAAAGCAAAACGCGCAAAAAAGGAGAGTAACGAGGAGGCAGCATGGAAGCAGTGGTGAAAGGATGAGCGAACCAAGCTTCGCATTCGGTGGAAAAAGCAGATCCGATGTGAAAGAAGAGGACAAATAGATAGGATCGTCGCTGTTAAAAGGAGAAAGAGTGTAATTAAGAGGGACAGAGAAAAAGAGAGTGTTCGGGAGCAAGAGATGGAGAAATTGGAGGGGTGAAAGTGGGTGGAACGGAAAGCGTTGGCGGAGAGAGGGAAAGAGGGAAAGAGGGAAAGAGAGAGAGAGAGAGAGAGAGAGAGAGAGAGAGAGGAGCGGTAGCAGCAGTCAGAGAAGTAATATCCAGCGCAACGTTCCGGCAGGATGAGCTTTAATTGGAATATGGATCCGCTCTCTGTCGTTTCCCGATACTCCGATAAATTATCCTACGTACCATTTGCCCCGGAAAGCGCCACTTGAATTCGTTGCCACGTTCGAAGCGTAACACCTAGCTGAAAGAGATGATGCGCGCCATTCGTTGCGAATGAACATGATGAAGTGCGAAGCGTAGGTTTTAAAGCGACGCGATTAAGGTCAATTTACCGTGATTCGATTTATGCCGTGTTAAATTAAAACCAACGCTATTGAATTATACGAAGCCTCTCCCGTGTTTCATCCACGAATTTCGTTTTTAGTTATGTTCTTCAACGACACTCGCTCGTTCAAACGATCTAATTTGATTGTTTTCCGTGGAACACGTTAAGATCTGTAGTTTGAACAATTTTTTACAAAATGGTTGGAAATAATTAGGGACAAGAAGAAGGAATGAATTGCCTAGAGATGCGATGTTCGCATCGATATCGGTAATATTTGCTCATTGCTCGAATACTGTCAACGATTGAAGACCTTCATAAATTGGAAAGGGAGTATCCTATGGATAATATTTTGGGGTATCCAATATACGTACGTACATTCCGTACATTTGTACACGGATCTATAAGGTGTATAGACACATCTATTCACACTTTACTCACACCCGGCGCGTGTACAGTCGTGGGTTGTTCGGAGACCGAAGAGAAATGCTAGGCATTAGGATTGGGATGGCGGGCAATGACGGAAGTTGATTCGCCACGTTCCGCCGTGGGACTTGGCCGGCGCTTCGCGAGTTGTGATCTATACCCGGTATATTCCTGCTACCCGTCCAGCCTTCCTCCTGGGATTCCGCGTGACGTATGTGGCTACCTGACGAGAGAAAACAATCTTCGAAAATATATCGCTTTTACCTGCCCACCAATGCAGCCTAGCAAGTGGTACTTTCCTACGAATAGATACTATCAACCATTGGATTATTCAAATTTGTCTCGAGATGAAACTTTTCTGGGAAAGCCAGTTCTTGATTCGACAGGAAATGGGTAAACGTAGCGGTTCTCGAGTTGTGTTAGAGTTGCGATAAATAAAATTAATAGTTGAGATAAAATTTTTGAAAAACTCCATATGCGACATCGGCATTGGCACCGTGGCATTTTTACGATAAACATTGTCAATTAGAGGAAGGAGGAGAAGAAGAAGAAGAAGGAAATTATATAGTTTTATCGAATGATACGATGCAAAGGAGAGAGAGAGGAAATGCAGGACGGAGTAGTAAACTGGACATGTTACGAAGAATCAGGCAGGGGAGGGTGCTGTTGTTTTCCACTATCTGTCTTCGGGTAAACGCGTGCGGTTTAGCCAATTCGCCCCTTGACCGAGAAAAATGGCTATCGGCCTTGGGAATACGTTTACGACCGCCCCGAGTCGAGTAATTCTATTACGAAAGGATTTTTTTCGCTTTATACTTTATCGGAATCGGTGCTTTTTTTCAGAATTCTCGTCCAGACCATTCGTTCCTCTAATAAGGTCCAAACGCCTCTGGGGACTATCGATATATTTCAACATCGTACCAATTCAATTTTTCGTAACGATATTCACGGTTTGAGTACCATAATGATATTTAATTATTACGCTCCATTTATTGATCGTGTCTAACAAGGTGTTACATTTTTCAATATCTTAAATACATTTTGGTTTTCGAAATACCGTGCTGTTTTTACGTAGATCGAAGATACAGGTAGAAAATTAATTTTCAATTCGATTCAATTCAAAAGCATTAAAGAACGTTTAAAAAAAAAATTTGGAAAACAAAACCTATCGTGATTAGAATACTCTGTATAAAATGTACACGTTACATGGATGATTGGACTCTTTAGTCGACCAGTTTCGCTTTCGAGCAAACACTCTTTCGATGGCGCCGATACAGCGTTACAGAAGAGTTAGGATTATTTGAAGCAGGCAACCCTTGTATTTGCATTTATATTTTTACAGCTACCTATGCTACTTTTAGCTAATTGCGTTGTCCGTTTAGTTGTGTGGTAAGCAACGGTACACTCAGTTTCCCTTTTTCTACGTATAGGCCGCGAATCGGGTAATGGGACATTTGATCGCTCACCGTACGATGTATCAATCTTTTTCAAGGGCCAGCAACCCCAACCGAACCGTGCAACGTACTCGATACCGGAGCATTTGCATGTCCTTTATGAAAATTCTATAGTTTATGGACGCATTTGTATGTATTATCGTATTAGCATATTCCAAAAGACAGCAATCTCAATATTGGATAGCATACTCGGCTATATCGCTTGTTTACTACACCCCTTCTCTCGAAACGGAACCGCACACGTGTCCTCCCTTTTCGTTGAAGAGATCGTGAAACGCCTTTATTCTTTCACCGGAATTTTCAATACGAAACATCAGAAACGATGCGATCCGTCGGAGGGGAAAACTTTTCGCGGAACAGACAACCTTCCCATTGAATGTCGTCAACACCGACTTTGACCAATACATTTGTGTCCTTTGCGACTTCGCATCCTTCGCATCCTTGGCAACTTTGAATAGGAACTCAATTGTTGAACAATGTTAAAATTCATGAGTTGCAAGGAGAATATGGACATGTGATGGTTATATTTTTGGTATTGGAAATATTGTTGTCTTAAAGATATTTAGTCGTGCACCGTGTTACCGGAGGATGATGTTTGATTTAGATAATTAACAGAGAGTAAAGATTTTCCGTACAACTTGCTAGGCATGGTTGGAGAAAAACGTATCTATCTATCTGACATATGTATGTATCGCGGAAATGGGAGGAAACGAAGAAATCTGCATGTTATTGGATTTGTATACGTTGAAATCAGACCATTTGGCGAGATCAAACCATTCGTACGAGGAGCTTTTCTCGTCCTACTGATATCATGTGCGAAGGCTCGTATACGTTGCCAAGCAACGGTTCGGAGGGTGCCTTCTTGCCCGCATCGACGTGGTTTTAGCTGGTTTACTCATTTAGGCAGTAACAAGCCTACGCGAAAGATATGGAAGAAATCTCGTACGAAAGGAACGGAGTCGAGAGGGGTTATGTTTGCGACGGCTATGCATTAATTTTTTGTATCGCGTTAACAATGTAGTGGCTCGACTCGTAAATTAAAATAGGTTTCATTTTTCTGCGAAGAAGACGCGCAAAAAGGAACGTGGAACACGTTGTAATTTAAAAAAGACAACAGAGAGCATCCTTGTTAATAAGCGTATCTGGAAACTGATACCTGACATCTGCAACATTTGATATTCAACGTACCTTTTGGTAACGTTTCTGAAATGCCATTTGATTTTATAGAAAAATAAAATTTGTCGCAGTTTGTCGTGGAACAACTGTTGACGTGGTTACTCGATACTTGGTTGCGATTAATCGTTGGACGCGTTCTTCCGATATTTCCGATATTTCCGATATTTCCGATATTTCCGATATGTCCGATATGTCGAGACACGTTTATCGCAACGTTGGAAAAATTCTTTTGGTCAATTTTGCCAAGTACAAGGTAGTTGAAATTAGCTCCGACTGAATATTATTCCGGTAAGCAACCAAACTATCGGTTATCGCTTAAACGGGAAACAGATAATACACTTCCTTGGCGATATCGAGTGTATCGGAAGCCGGAGGTAGGTGTTCGGTGGGAACGATGTCCCCCGGTGTTGAGGGGATCCTTGGTGCGGAGATCGATGCCACCCCCTCACGAGAATCACCATCGCGGGTCGGGGGCTAATCAAGCTAGTGCAGCTTCTAATACGCTGGAAGGCATTTAATCTCGACAACTTGCTAACGACCTGACCAACACACTATACATTCCCGATAAGCAACAACCCTACGAGCAAGAAGCATTCCCCGATACCTTCTCGCCGGCTCGATACTCTCGGTCGGTCTTTGTCTCTTTGTCTCTTTGTCTCTT
>SMSQ01015713.1:148676-167473 GCA_019453375.1 Ctenoplectra terminalis
TTTTTTTTTTTTTTTTTTTTTTCCGAAGGATAAGGGCATCGTACTTAATGAGTCGGGGAGAGTTGGCCCGCAACTCTGGTTGCGGATCAACCCCCGTTGCACCCCGTCGGTGGAGAGGCTTGAGGCTTGGCACCCGAGGGACGTTCCCAACCTTACTTTGATGTCTCTGTCTCTTTTTCTCCTTTTTCACCGTGGCATTGTAACATTGGCTGATTTATCGGCATTCTTCGAACCGTCGCGGTAACGAAGCCGCGTTCTTGGCTGAAAGAGAGAGCGAGATAGAGACCGGGGGTGGGGGTGGGGGGTAGAGAGGATAAGGAGAGCAGTCACGCTTTCGACGCTTGAAGTATGCCTTCTTATCGCACTTCGTTAAATTACAATAAATTGGAATTGAATTTTTATTCTTAAGATCAACCTTTTATAAACGTTTACACTAATCGTAAGATTTGTTTGCTGTCCAATCTTTGCTATTCTTGGCATCAACTTGTGCTTTTTCTACGATAAAGATTGAAGCAATTTTTAGTTTAGCGTTGAAGTGTTTCCCAACTAGCGTAAATCTTGAGTCACTGGTTGAGCGGTGGAAGATGCCACGATACGGGGGCAGGTGTCGCGGTAAACTCAGTTAATTAGACAAGAGGCAACCATCGCCACCCCTCGGCACCCCCGAGGCTTGTTAATAACGCGTAATTACCATTATACACGGCGATACACTCTTCCAAGCCCACGTTGGCGACCCCATTAGATAAGACGACACCTTATTATACGCGAACTAACGTCGCTGTATCGTACAACCACAAAACTTCGAAGCGTAGAGCCTTGGTGTGAGTTGTAGGATGGAGGATTCTCATTTTCTTCTTCCCACTGAACGGAAACGACAAGTTGATAGGAAAGATCAAAGTAATTAAATCAGCTTTCAGTTTCAGTTTCAGTTTCAGTTTCAGTTTCAGTTTCAGTTTCCGTTTCAGTTTTAGTTTTATGTATCCAAAGGCATCAAGGATAATCGGTTGAACTAGTTTAGTTATAATGTATCGTATTGCGATGATCGTACGTAATATTGTATAAGATACGGTGCCTTACAATTATGTTATAACTGGTTCCAACCAAAGACACATTCATACGTCGGCAAGTAAATATATATAGTACATATTCGAAATTTCAGGGAGCAGACTAAAACGCGTTTCTTTCTCAACTTTCACTTATTGTTAGTCGAGCTCTTCGGTCGGTCGGGGTGTAAAAAAAGAATTTCGGAACGTTTAGAGTCAGATCAACGGTGCATACCGGCGTTTAGCGCTTAATTATGAGACCACACAGACCTTGAATTCCTCCTTGTATGACCTTCTGGAGCGTGGAGCCGCTAGAGGCTTCTTTCACGATTTATGTCATAATCACCTGAAAGATAGGGCCCGAAGAACGCACGGCGTTCCCCTCGGCACTCGGCTCTTGGCTCTCGGTTCTCGGCTCTCGGCTCTCGGCTCTCGGCTCTCGGCTCTCGGCTCTCGGTCTCCTCTTCAGCCGGAGTTCATTCTTTCTTGAACGAGGAAGCCCGAGTCGCGCGAGCTGGAGCATAAAATGCATTTAGGGGTAATGCGACGTGTATCGCGCGCGCGGGCCGCTTTCAATGCCGCCTGGAGAAACGCGAAACGCGAAACGAGCGGCTCGTGTTACCCGCGCTGGACCCCGCGCGTGTCTGAACTCTGAACGTTAAACGTTAAACGTTAAACGTTAAACGTTAAACGTTAAATGCCAGCCATTCAGTATTATCCTTTTTTTCGACGCAGTCAGGGCCCCCTCGAGTCGTGAAAACGCGTATCAACCGTATGACCTATGTTCGCTTCGCCTACGACAACTTTGGACCATCACCGGTGCATGCTGTTCCCTCGTGTAAACGGTACCGTTTCCACGCTCGCTTTTTTTCCCGACTGACGCAGCAAGGGACATTAGAAGAGGGTGACGGGCTCCTTCACCGGACGCTCTGAGACACCATTATTTTGCCTATTGCATTCAAACCCACGCGCCGGAGACATCGGCTTTGACGTCCATTTTCCCATTTACGTTTTGTTCGCCAGCTAAGACTTCTGGTTTAAACTTGGCGTACGCGCGTTCTTTTCTCTGCGTTTTCTCCTTAGACCGGTGCTGCAGCGGATTCTTGAGGATTTCTGCTCGAAACGTTCTGTTTAATTATTTAATCTCTCGTTAACGCTTGAAGTGTTCGGAACGATGAAATTCTGTGCGTTGAACTAAACGGTATAAAAGAAATTTTTTCTCAATTCAATTATTATATTTGTTTGAATAAAAATATATGAGAAATATTTTATTTTTATAACGCACGGACTTTGTATTTTAACGCTAGATTCGCTAGATTCGCTAGATTCGCTAGATTCGCTAGATTCCAAAAGAAAACTAAACTTTCTCGATTCGACGAACAAAGCTTTCGATTCCTTTCGCGTTCATCTAATTTTTACCTTACAAAGATCGTCGGATATATACGCAGAGTGGAAGAGACTACGGTGAAAACGACGCCGAGATGACGTTGGCAACTGTACCGACGCCTCAGCGTCGCATTAGAATCCAAATGATCTCATTACGAGAACAACGATAAAACTAACAAAGACGGAGCCGCGATGCCGCTACGAAGACTCGTTCCTGAAGTTAAAATTGAGGGGTGCCTCGACCAAGCGCGCGTCTCTCTACACATCGAAGAGCTACAAGAACGGGGTCCTGTCTGCAATTTTCATTATTTTTACTCCAGAATTTTTCTTACCTTCCTTCCAGCGGAGTACTCGAACCTTCGGTTAAACCATGTCGGGCTTGAATGGAACATCCTCTACGCGATCATCGCGTTTCTCCCGCCTTTCTTCTTCAGATTCCGGAGTCTGGCTATCGTTCTACCAGCGCGTACATCTAAAAGCGCGGAGAACATTACGCGGTGAAACTGAACAAAGAAATTATGAACTTTGGGGTTCGTTTAAAATGGGTATTTGTCTTTCGGTTCAGGTTATTTTATTTCGATTATTATTATTATTATTATTATTATTATTATTATTATTATCATCATCATCATCATCATCATCATCATCGATCATAGAGAAGAATTATTGAAATATAAAACAGCTCGAAGACCGAGTGAAAAAGAAAAAGAAAAAGAAAAAGAAAAAGAAAAAAAAACATTTTAATTAATATTTTAATTTTTCGCGCAGATGTAAAAGTATAGGATGTATTAACTTTGAAACTTTTCGGTGCTCGATTGAAACGTAGCACGGTATAGATAAAAATCAGTCAGCGAGTGAAGCCACAAACGGCACAAAAGCTAACTCGATCGGGCAACAGAAATTAGCGTAGCTCGACCGCGAATCAGCAGGTTCCGTGGTTCCGTGGTTCCGTGGTTCCGTGGAGAGGAACTGCCCCTGGCGGATTTCGAGTAGCTACACGTAGGATGCGGAAAGGCGTCATCGTCCGTTGAGGTATAATTTACACCCAGCCCCCGACCAGCCTCTGGTGAAGAGAGGTACCTACTACTAGTCGGCAGCTATCGCGTACGTAGCTCCACCGGGTACGACGGTATATACGTATAACTAGTACTCGGGGGCGTAGAAAATTTCATTCCCGCGGTTGGTTTCGTCCCGTGAACGAGTGCGCCGTGGCGCGTGCATGTACGCGTGGAAATAATGCACGAGTGTGCCGTGAAACGAGCACGAATGCGAGTTACCGGTACCCGGGGTACCGACTCCTTTCGCATACGTGCTCCGCACAGCTCGTACACGCGTTCTTCTGCAACCGCCCTCCGTCGCACCCTGGCCCCTCTTCTCCGTGTAACCCCTCTAACCCCTCCATTTCTACCACTACCTACGTCCCTCGATCCACTCGTCCCCACACCCTTATTCTCGGTAGGAGCGCACCAAGGCATTTAGAGACCTTTTCCCCGACTCATCAGCTTTGTGCTTTTGCCGCAGCACGGCATGTGCCAACGAGTAATAACGCAGCTTTTGCGCGCTTCAAAAACATGAATTTTCACTTCAACTTTCCGTTAACTGTGCCCTCGCGAACAGCTAAGTAGAAAGTTAATTTTTTAATTATCCCCGCGATATCACCATGGAGAATATTCCTTCTCCTTCCTCCGGTGTCCCTGTGGCGGCGGGCCCTGTGGCCTCGATGCGACTCGTCGACCAATTGGAAGGTTGGACCTCGGAAGGAACTTGCTAGCGGGCTATCGTTGCAGGGGTTATGACGATCGTTCCGCTAACTCTCGGCTAATGTCACCTCGTAAATGCGCTCGTATCAGTCTTTCCACGACGATACCGCGTAGGCTTTGGTTAAAAGGAAAGTTCCTTGGCGCTGTTCCGGGGTTCGAATCGTCCTTTGTGTTGTTACAATTCTTCGACAGTCGCGCACATTCATCGATCCCTCTCGATGGGACACAAGTTGCATCCTTTATGCGCATAATTCTTGGAGATTGTTAAATAACTGTAAACTTCCTTTTTTTACAATCGGCTCGATACCTATTTTGACAGGACCAACAACTGTCGCGGTAAAGGAAGAAACGAAAGAAGATTATTCGAAGAAATTGAATAGGTTGTGAGAACGAGTGTAGGCCGAGTGTAGCCGAGTGTAAGCGATGCGTTTCGAACGCGATAAGTTTAATTAATTCTGTTTAACGAAAGAAGAATATCGGTAGTTAGTTAACGAAACGTTGGTTAACCGAATGAAAAAGCTCGTTAAGCCGCGTTTTCCTTCTCCAGACGTTACGTAGGTAGTCATATTTCAGGGGGGTAGTCGCGTCGCGTCGCCGGTAAAAAATCAGGGAACATGTGTATCGATATACGTCGACGAGTCTGCGGTAGAAACACGCTGGTCGTTACAGCGGCTACTTTGCCTGGACAAACAACACGGCCTGTTAACGCAAAAGAATCGCCGGTTTTTTTCCGTTCCCGGCAGGACCGACGGTGATGCTGGTTGTAGAACGCGAGCACGTTACGTTGACGATCCTGAAACTAGCAACGACGATTTCGTGACAAAAAAGGGGAGAGAAGCAACAGAGAAGAGGCAGAAACGTCGACGCAGGTATATAAGGTATATAAGGCCGTTTCGTCAGTCTCGTTGTCACGGTTGTCGCGGAATGAGAACGTACGGCCAGCTCGTATTTTAATTCCGCGGACAGAACCACCCCCTGGCTGGCTGGCCCGCGGGCCACCCCTTTCTTCTTCGCGTCTCCTATGAGCCCTCGCTGTTGCTGTTTCTAACGGCGTCGCGACGCCGACTGCGTTGACATTACCGGGCATAATATTTAATAATTATTTTCATTAAAGTCATAATAAAGTTTAGAATACTTTATTAATTTATAGGCCAGGAAACACGTTCAAAAGGGTGGCTTCCTGGGCTACGTCTCGTTGCCATTCGTATTAATTATCGTCGTTCGTGTCGGAGGATTAAGGAACCGCGACGAACGCCCTAGGAATGAGATTCTTCGACGGTTTTCTTATCGACTCGTCTTTTGCTTCTCCTTCTGCTCGTGTCTCTGCTTCTACCTCTGTCTCTGCCTCTGCTTCTGCTTCTGCTTCTTCTATTCCGATCGAGCAACGGCTAGAGTTTAATTAAAAAAATTGTTAACCTCGCGGTGCACGAGATGTAAGTTGTTTCCCCAGCTTCCGCTAATTTATTTATCGGTGGAAGTTGGCGCCGCATGGAAGTGCGGATAAAAAGTTAATTAAGAGGGATTAATTACAGCGGTGACTCGATGTAATGTAAATGAATCGCGAGGAACTACCCGTTAGAATCATAAACAGGTAAACGCAAACGGGGAGAGCTAGAGGGGTAACACAGGACCGTGATCGTTGACAGAGAAGCGTAGAAGCGTAGAAGCGTAGAAGCGTAGAAGTGCAGTCGGCTCGGCGAAAAGCACAAAGAACGGAGAAAGAAAAGGGAAATCCTTCAGACTGTTCGCTCGACTCCGACGGAATAAAGGGGTTAACGAGATGGAACGGAAAAACAACGAAAAGGAGAATAAACGCGTCTTCTCAAAGGGGTGAAGGATACAGTTTCCTAATTTTATTTCGAGAAGAGCACTTTTTCTCCTGCTAGTCTTTCAAAAAAGTACCCACGCGAGTGGCCCTGGAAACAAAACGCAAGATTCAGCCCCAGTCTGAGCCGCGCGTCTGCACCACCCCCCATATTTATTATGTTATACTTGCCCTGTGGCCCGGTCTTCTTCCTTATGGCTGAATTGAAAATCTTTCTGCACGAGCCGAGATGTATGCGGACCGGCGGCTGTAAGCAAATCGCGTTATCCTCCGCCCAGCCAGTCGGCCATCTCCACACTCTGAGAGGAATTAAAATAAATACATATCTTAATTAAGCCCCGCTCTCTCGTATACTGGGTGACCAAAACGGGAGACACCGTTTCTTCGCACGCGAACATTTCCAAGGATGGAAAATAAAGTTTCGTCTCTCTTTAGTTTCTTTTTTCTTTTACCCACCACCGACGGAATTCCACGAGTATGGATGCAGAAGAAGACGGCGCGATACCCAAGTAAATTGATATTCGATTAGTTGGTTACGGTGAAACAGAACAACCGGTGTGCATTCGAATACCTGCGGATTACGCTTGAAACTTGATTTTCCAGGCTGGATCTTTGGCACGTACGCTAAGAGTTTTCCGGACGACTCGTCTTTTTTTGCTTGTAACTAGCTGCTAGCGTCCACTCGGGAAACATCCGAGGAAATATCAAATAGTCCGGTTGGTACCTTTTAAGTGGATGCCACGGAAATTGGACGAAAATTTCGTCGCGTATCAGGTTATGCTCTTTTCGAAATGCACCGCTTCGCGAATCGTCAAGCTTTGAAATAAAAGAAAGAAAAAGCGAAGAAAAAGCGAAGAAAAAGCAAAGAAAAAGCAAAGAAAAAGGGAAGAAGGAAGGACCATTTCTGTCGCCGCATAATTAATCCAGGATGCGAACGGGGAATCTGTTTAGCGTGATTCTGAAAATGTCCAAGCTCGAAATATTTTTTCAAAGGCGCCTGATTACGCGACGCAGACACAGATGTTTTTTCGTTCCACCGTTGCCTTCCATATGTACATGATAAATGAAGCTGAAGAGAGTTGGCCAACCTAACGTCGAAGAATCGCGCGAGACTAGATTCTTTGAAATAGCTGCGCAAAATTCTGAACGATTCAACGAATAACACTCAAGCGTTGTCGTAATTGGAAATAATTGCAATTATAGCTCGTTTAACGGATACCAGTAAAACTGTACAATTTCGTGAAATATATGTACGGCAAACCTTGATCCTTGGTAAAATATAAGAAAGCTTTGGTTTGAAAAATATTGAAAATATTGTTTTATCGATATTGAAATTGACAGATGACAAATCGTCCAAGGGAGATCGTTAGGACGGTAAAGTAAACGTTGGTAAAAAGTACCTCCCGATCGACATCGGACGAGAAAAATTCACGTCCAACACCGGGCAGAAGAAAGTAGAAAAGGCACACGAGTGGGCACACTTATTATTATTTAGGCGTGCAGCGTGTGCCTTCCGAGCCGGTAATTACATATTCCTAGCAACGACCGCGCCGAGACGTGTGCAGACGGACTTTTTATTCGGTCGCTGCCTTTGCCGGCCGCGGTGTCAAAGCGGCCGGTTCTCCTCAAAGTGTAATTATTTTAGCTACAATTAAAAATGTGCAGACCCGCTGGCAACGCGTACGCGTTCGGTCTCGTCCGCATCGATCCTTCTCGTTCTACGGTCAGAGGAGTCTTTCGCGTGCTCGCGTGCTCGCGGATACGCGAATAATTATTCTTTTCCTGGGCAGAAGAAACGTTTTTCCAGCGGGGCCAGCCGCGTGTATCGCGAAATTAGAAACCCGCGATGTTTTTTCACGGCTTAATTGGGCGCTGTTCCTTTTCTCTTCGAGTCCGTTTCGTCGGGTTTTGGAAAGAGGGAGTTTTAGCTAGGTACGGAAACGCGATGGAATTGAATAACTTGCTCGTTCGAGAGAAGCCAGATAACGATTCGATATGTTTAGCCGTGGTCAGCGAAAGGGGATACAAGATTTTAAAGGCTGTCAAAATTTTTAAGTAAAGTATGCAGAACGGTAATTGATCGATCAAACCTACCATCGTATAAAATATTGAAATCGAGAGTTAGACGCGTCGAAGAGTTCTCTTGCACGGAAGAAGGAGTTTATCTTCGAAATTTGAGGGGGAGGGGGAGGGGGGGGGCAGAGGTTTGGATGGTGGACAACCGAAGGAATGGCGCGCGGACAAAGATACTGCGGGCACGTAATTACTTTTAACGAGGGCCCAGGCCGCAGAAAAATATGGCCCGGTAGCAAAAACTTTTCCAATTTTAATCCGTCATTCGTGGCGGGGCACGGCGGGGGAGGGTAGGAAAAAAGCGGCAACTGTCGTCCCGTAACAAGTTGTTGCTCGGGGGAGAGCAAATAAAGGGCGTGGTACCCCTGGTCTTCGTAAGAAAGGACCAGCCTCGAAGAAAGATCGAGAGACGAATCATAAATAAAAGAATTAGTTTTTAATGGATGTTAGTCACTATTAATTGTGGAAAGTTAACCCTTTTCTTCGCCACCTTTCGGCCGCGTTTCTCATTCTCTCTTAGTCGTTCCATCTCGCTTCCTTTCCATTCTTTTCTCTTCTCTCGCCAAGAGATCCTGCTTGTCTTTTGCGACTGACGAGTCGGATGGCAAAGAAGGCCAAAGGAGAGGGACCAAGCCACGGGATAGACGATGAAAGGGGTTGAAAAAGGGCTGAAAACACGGTGCGGCCTTTATTTTACATTTCCACCAGCCATTCTTTCTTTGTGCGATAATTAAGTAAGCTGAAGCCAACCGGTAGCCGGCCGTTCATTCAAATTTGCTTCCAGCTACATTACCGGTCAAGGGAACCTTTGAAAATTATCTTTCTCGAGCTGGTGTTTCCGTCCTTTGGCCGTTGTACGACCGTTAGTGCTTAAATCGGCTTAAATCGGCTTAAATCGGCTTTGATCGAATGGATTATCGAACGAGTATTTTTTAAATATTATACAAGGTGTGATACTAAAATTTTCAAGATAAAATGTACGGTGCGTAAGAAATTGAAAGAGTTCGGTTAACATAATCTTTATACACATCTCATTCGATCGCATTTGATGCAAGTAATCGCGATTGAGTAACGCGAAAATAACTGCTAGCAGAGTTTGGATAGGACCAAGTTCTCGGAGCTTTGGTATTAGCCAACACCCTCTAACCTCAATCACGCTTCCTTCAATCCTTCAATCCTTCAATCCTTCAATCCTTCAATCCTTCAATCCTTCAATCCTTCAATCCTTCAATCCTTCAATCCTTCAATCCTTCAATCCTTCAATCCTTCAATCCTTCAATCCTTCAATCCTTCAATCCTTCAATCCTTCAATCCTTCAATCCTTCAATCCTTCAATCCTTCAATCCTTCAATCCTTCAATCCTTCAATCCTTCAATCCTTCAATCCTTCAATCCTTCAATCCTTCAATCCTTCAATCCTTCAATCCTTCAATCCTTCAATCCTTCAATCCTTCAATCCTTTTAAGTATCGATGCCGTTGCTCTTGCTTGGTGTCGCGTGAGAGAAAGTAGGATGTGCAAACATATACATACATATATATGTATAAATACATATATATGTATATCTACGGAGCATATTACGTCTTGGGGACTCGAGTGTAGCAGCGAGGCGGAGTTATATTAGACAGGAGCGAAGAGCTCCGGTGGCAACTGCCGTCTTTCACTCTGCACTGAAACCCTGCGCGCCAAGAATCTTGCTAATTAGATATATAAGGAAGCTAATTGTAATAAGGTGGAGTCGGGTGTACACGAGAAAGTTCCTCCCCTGTTCACCGCACCCTTCGCGCGTTAGCATCTTCTAGCACACGCACAAACGAGTACTCGTGTACTTTCCTGACGTTCCTGTTTATCCACCGTGCGATAGAATCGAAGCTGCTGCGATTCGCGCCAAAAGTGAATGTAATTTATACCACGTTAGGTTGGTTGAAGATGACGCAGAGGAATTTCATGGTTCTGTATTTGACACTTTGTAGCGGGTAATTGCAATGGACTTTTTATTAGAATGACATATTTTAGTTTACTTCCTCTTAGGGGGAAGGGGCGGGGGGTTGAATAGAACATTTACCAATCATTGAATTAGAAGAAGAATTAGAAGAATGGTTTGTGATATTTTACGCAAAGTGTGTTTAAAGAGCATTAAATAATTTATTCCTTTATTGACAAGATTATCGACAAGATGTACATGGAAGTTGTGAAACTAGCTTACATCTCAAGTACAGGTTCCAGTAGATCACCGATTATTTACGTAACTTTTTATTTTAATTATCGTTATTAATCATCGTTTCAATTCCGTAAGACTATCTTTATATTGATAAAGAATAAAAAAGAATGTTTCTTCTTTATTTAAAAGAAAAAAGAAAAAAGAAAGGCTGCAAGGATCATGTGCCGAAACGATAATAAGATCTGTGCATTTACGGTACCCTAAATCGCTTCTTACTGTTGCGTAAATTAAGCATAAAAGAGCACAGGAAAGCTTTAACCCTGTCAAAATTAGCTTATTTACGGTCAATATAATAAATTAAACCTGGGGATGAGCTCAGCGTATAACACGTTTACTTGGGTCGGATTAAGAGTACCTCGATCATCGTTAGTCGTTGGAGTATAATTTGAAAAAGTTGGAGAACAATTTTGAAATATACGTTCGGAGGAAACTATAGGGTAAAATTACGATACGAGTGTTCGATTAATCTGGCTGGGAGGTAGATAAATATATTAGAATAGGGGTAAAAAACTGCGGGGGTGGGACAATTTTTCTTGGGAATGTCGGTCACCAGCGTGGTTGCACCGAAGATGGTCCGCGATTGCATGGAAGTTTACGGTGAACGTAAGGTGGAGACGGGGCTGAAGCGTGTTGTTGTTATAACGAGGAGCGGAGTAATTTAACCCTTCTTAGAGTCGTCGTCTTGTCTTGCCGGTACCCTTCTCTAGCAAGCCCCCACCGTGTCGTCTTATCACCTCCCTCCTTACGGTGTAATCTCCGACCCCATCGTTCAGCGTTGGTTTATTTAGACCCGGCAGAGGTAGGTGATCGCTTGATTAAATACTTCTTCCGTCGGCTTTACTTTCGTCGTACATGACGCCCGCGGAGAAATATCCGACGTTATAAAGTTGTGCTGTAAAACGCGAACAGGGACCTCCTTAATTAACACCCAAACTTGCCAGCAATTTATTTTTTGCTCGACACAATAATCGTCATCGGCGAGTCGAAGCAAAATGGAGAACAATATTTATTTTAAACGCACCACACGCGTTTCGTTTTCTTACTCGGAATTCTTTGAGAAGTCTTTAGAAAATCGCAGCCCTTTGAAAATAATAAATTCCCCGTTTCTTTGGGTTCTCGTTTGATCATGAAACTAAGCTAAAGAACAAACTTCATACGTAATCATTGTTTCGTTCATTCCTTGCATTGAATTACCCTTTGATTTTTTTTCATCCACTCGAAATATTTAAGATTTACGATCATTAAAGTCTGTAGCTAGAACCAGCGATTGACCTTTGAAGTTTTCAGAACGTGAAAAGCTACCTTTTGCATACCGTGAAACAATATTTCTAAGGAATAATTTTACTTCAAAAATTGGCACGTACGAGTAGTGAAAAAAATAATTGTCGCGTTTGAAACATTTACTTAGGGAGTATGGAGATTTTTAACAAAACTAATTTAAATAGGTACTGCAGCTAATGGTACAGCAATAGAGGTGTTTTTCAATTGTGTTATCTAATTAAAATAAAATTACAGCTTGTTATGGGACACGAGAAAAAAAAAAAAGAAAAAAAAAAAAAAAAAAAAAAAAGAAAAAAATNAGTAGTGATTTTATAACAAAATAAGCTAATTCGAGAGCCAGATAAGCCAGATAAGCCAGATAAGCCAGCGTAGCTTGGGGGAGTAGAGTTGAAACATTGCGCGGTGTATTTCGTTCAACGAGTATCTATATTGCATTTGGACAAATTATTGGGAGGTGAATATTTTAAAAATCAATCTTTAAACAATCCTGTTTAAAATAGAAAGGAAAATTAAGATGAAAAAATGAGGAGTTGGATTCGTCTCCGAAATAATGGAACATCTTGGGAGGAAGATGCATAGCTGTTAGGATTGTCGGAGATTAGGGTATCCAGCGTGGTCAGTTATCAGCGTCGATTGGGGATGACGAAGGAAATTAGGCCTCCCTGTTCGACGGCAGATAACAAAAATACGAGGCAAGTTTTCGGGGGCCGTAAGCTTGGGGTGGCGCGAGCCGCACGGACATTAACATAGTAATGAATATTATTACATTTCGGCTGCACACTCAGTTTAATTCCATCTTCCCAGTCGTAAAGATAATAAGCGAGTGGCTGGCTTGGTTCTGCGCTCTCGCTCAGACTGGGTTCTTCGACGAGAGGGGTAACTCGAGCGACGGAGGATGGATCGCAGGGGCGATAGGGGGCGGAAAAGAGACCGCGGGGGCGGTTTTGAAGGAAGCACGGAAGGTGGATGCCACGGGGGTGGTGCGGCTTTAAGAGGTTCGCAGGAGGAGTAAATATAAACTTGGGAAAGTGACAAAGATAATTCTAATAAAAGCGACGACTACCAAGACGATGAGGACGAAGACGACGCCGGAGAGTACTCCCGGTTTCTCCCCGCTTAATTCGTGACATATTCCGGTATTGCATTACTTTTGTCCCGGCTTCAACCCCTCGCGGCTTCGCACCGGAGTTCCTTGGCCCTCTGAATTGCCCTTTTATGTTGGCTGCTTAACGGCAATGCCGGAGTCTAGTTTAAAATTCCCGTTGAACCGACTCGTTGAAAACGTGGATGTTGAAGCGCGCGTGATTCGTCGATGAACCTTTGCTGTTTCATACTTTAGTCGCGCGAGTAGTGCAAAGTCGAACACGTTGTTTCAAACCTTCATTCCTTCGTCTTGTACACGCGTTTCCAACGTGCTTTTTTTACCCGACTATTTTATCCTAAGTTTTACGTAAAACGTACATCTCGAGTTCTCTGTTGAGTCGAGTTTTGTTTAAATTATCTATAAACAAATAAATTGGTATTAACAAATAAAATGTTTGAAGTATTGAAAAATGTTGGAGGATGGAATAAAGTTTTAATCGGAGGAAGTTTATCAAAGACTGTGAGAGGTTAAAAATGTGAGACAGGGATGTTTGGCGATGGAGCATCCAACCGAATCGCTCGGCCGGCAGGACGTCTAGGGCATCGAGAAACGGGTAACACGATTATCCGGGGTCCAAACCGACCTCTCGATCCGTCGAGTCGAGGGTTCGTCCGCGACATATTTTCCATGGCATGGCCGACGGACGACCATGCAGTATGTATATTTCCATTCCGGCGTTACGAGGTGTGTGGGATGATTTTATATGCAAAGAGTAGTTTAGAGCTAATTGTTAATAATAGGATTGGTAAGGTGGGAATTCGCCCCGACGGTCGGCCAGCCACCCCCGAAAGCCTCGTTCGGCCCAGTGCGCGGCACCACCCCCACAACCCTCCGCGGCGCATCTCATTTGGCACTGGAGTCAGCGCGTTGCAGATCTCTTGCTGTCTGTCCGTCCGTCTGTCTCTCAGTCCGTTCGTTCCGTCGGACTGTCCGTAGGTATGTACCTACACATACGTGGCCCTCGCGCCATTTCCGTCCGGGAGATGAACGTATACGTATACACGCGTCGGCCGCGTACCTACACCGGTACGTACGTATTATTACGTATAAACGCGTAATTCTGAGTTATACGCCGGCCTTGTTAATGATAATTAAAACGCCTCGCTCTATACTTTTTGCCTTGGAATATTTTCTGAAATTCTCGCCGGATAATGGCGCCATCCGCATTCGCCCCTCGTCCTCCTTGCACCACCCTTTGCCTTGCCTTTGCCTTTGCCTTTGCCTTTGCCTTCACCGGTGAAACGCGAATCCTCGGGTTACATGCTGCCCAAGGGGGAAAAAATACAGGAAAATCACTCTGGTTGCTGTGGTCGCGGATCGAATGAAGATATCTACCGCAGCCAAGCGATTTTCGCGCAGTCGATTCGCTCGTTCCTGGGCTTCTGTTTCCTGTTTCCTGTTTCCTGTTTCCTGTTTCCTGCTTCCAATCCAATCCTGTTTAATATTCCTATACCAAAGGTTTAGTTTTCCCTTTGTTTTCCCTTTGTTTTGCCGGTAAATTAAATTAAATTAATTAGAAACGAGGAACCAACGATCAGAGGAATAATGTAAAGTTACGTTTCGATACCTTTGGACACGAAACCATTGAAATTCCTCTAAAATACAAGATGGAGTAAAAATTTGTCCAACGCGACGAATCGAGAGCTCGGTCTTTCAGACTTTTCAGCTGATAAATATTCCTCGACGCAATTAGCATGTTCCGACGTGGTAACGATGCTGTATTACGCAATTGCACAATGGTACTCGCATAACAGCGTAGTTAGTTCAATAATGAATAATTCGCGGAATGACCCGATGTACGAGCGACGTTATGTGTCCGAACGCTTTCACGGTAGTTCGCCAGTGAAAAGGCTATTCGAAATTCAGCTTGTAATTGAATCCTCGAATAAACCCTATTTTGGCTACCTAAACAAAATCCCAAAGAACATTGGTACAAATATTGATTATCAAAGTATACCGAAAGTTTGCAATCCGAACTGTTAAGATTCGCATCTTGCTACGGTTAGATTATTATTTTAATATATTACATCCATCTATTACATACGTCAACCATGTGGATTGCAACCGTTGGAATACATTTGTAACTATAATTGATCCAGTTCCAGGGAATGAAAAGTAGACACTGAACTTTTGGCTCTGAATCTATACTTGAGAGATAACGACGACTGGAATATGTCGTATAACATACAGTAGCCGATGCGGTCCTCCATGGAGCAACTTTATAACACAGCTACCAGATTCTCTCCCTTCTATCTCCGACTATAGTCCCACGACTCATCGGCATGAATATTCATTATTCGATGATATTTCTCGAGCACTCGCTATTCCAGTGTGGAAGATTCCCCTCTCGCACACGATCGTTAGTACGCAACGACGATTGACAAATGCGAAACTTTACTTTTGCAAAATTTCAGCGAAATTTCAGGGAAATTTTTCTTACGTGGTTGCATATACAAAAAAAGAAAAAGAAAAATAAAAAGAAAAAGAAAAAAGGTTACCTGTTAAAGGTTGCCATTATTCTTGTTAAAACAAAACACTCGAAACAATCGTACTTTTTTTCTTATAAGCAAACAAAGAATCCCTTTATAGACGGTTAAACCTCCTATTCCATTACGTTAATTCCCCATGTGAATTTTCCGTTGGTTCTTTAAAAAATTCCCAGTTTCGATTCTTTTTTTTTCATTTTTAATGAAACTACGATAAGCAACAATCTCTTTGACGAAAGATGATAGTTTAACGGCAAAGGGGTGAAACGCTTGTCAACTGTCGGTTACGTATCAGGGGATGTCATTATGCTGACTTGCTGGCCTAGGAAACATAGCGTACACGTTTCTGTCGCGCAATTACACGGAGCAAGTGTAACTGAGTGAGTGAACGAGTAAGAGACAGACAGACAGAGAGAGAGAGAGAGAGAGAGAGAGAGAGAGAGAGAGAGAGAGAGAGAGAGAGAGAGAGAGAGAGAGACACGGTGGAGGTGATGGACGGTCGAAAGTCAGTTGATTCGTGGTTCGGTGGATCCTGGTCCACAGATGGCGGCGATTCCCAGTGAGAATGGGTGTTGAGGTTAATAGGCGGCGTAAGGAGGGTAGCTTTAATGCGAGTCCGCTCTGAAATATTTAAGTTCAGCCGAACCACCGCGCTCAGAATCTGCGCCGCTCTGAATACGCGGCCTGTATCACGATTTACAATGTGTACGTGTACGCACGTTACTCGCCCCTGACACCGAGTTCGAGCTACATAGGGTTAGCGGATTAATGAAAGCCAATTCGCTGGGTCCGGGGAGCTAGCCCTTTCCTTCGCTTTCCTAACGTCACCGCGCCATAAACAAACTCGAGAGATTTAGATAATGGACGAGCATTCGCTGATATCGAGGCTACCAAGCTGCAAACCTCTCCATATAAATACTGTAATGCTGCGTTACCTTACCTTACCTTACCTTACCTTACCTTATCGCGTATATCTGGTCAATTATTAAGAGAGGTAGGAGTTGTAAGAAATCTTTGGTACGTTTCGTGTTCATCGAGTACGAGCGAGGTATGGATACTTACACTTTGTGCGAAATTGCTAGATTCTAAAGTCAGTAGAGTTGCGTTAAGTGGTAGAATTGACAGGGATAGCGAGGGCCAGCTAGCAAGGCACATCTCGGTCAGCTGACGCGAAAGTACCGTATATCTTTGCGTAGTGCTACAAAAATGTAGTTTAGTTTATAAAAATGATAGAGATGAATAAAAGGCAACGGATACACGATTTTTTTTTTTAAAGCTAATCGATGCTTTTATTAACTAATTTATTTTATATATTCAAGTGGTATACAACGGCACGCGTTTTGTGCGTTCAAATTATCCGAGCCTTTTTTTCTATAGTCGAAAGAGTTTCAAAATGCGGAAGCACGTCGTCGTCGTCATCATCATCATCATCATCATCATCACTTCCGTATGCCATTTCATTACTTGAAGCACGTACAATATCGCGTATAGTACATCGTCACATAAATTATCATGTTTATCGAGCTGAACTACGTGTACACTAGTGGATTCGTACTAACAATAAATGTTAGCTGTACATATTATACGTATGGAATGTGTTATATCTTTTATATTTACTTTGTTATTTTTAGCTGCTTAAAATAACCGGAGGTGATGATACTCGTAAAATTATGAACACGTTAGAAGCTACTAGAAAGTACTTACTCCAGCAGCACCGTGAATTATCGTTGAAATGATTCAATTTCAAGCGAAAGTAGAGACAGAAAGAGACGCGGTTACGCATAAGTAGTTTATTTGTTAGCACAGATCGTTAATCCGATGTCTAAAGGACTAGAAAATGTGCAGCAAGGGCGATAAAGATTCGAATTTCTTCGAAAGGGCGACGCTTAGCATATCGTAAAAGTGTTTCTTGGACGAAGAAGGGAAGGAATGGAAAGGCAAGGTAAGGGGAAGAATATGTATACGCCGTTCGTATCGCTCCATAAAGATTACTACCAGTAGGAGACTTTATTGTCACGCGTTATAAATGACGCTCAGGATGTATGCCAAATATTCAAATGGTATTTTTATCCGCGCCGTTTTTCGAGCGGGAGGATTTGAAGGATGCGCGAGAATAAAGGAAAGTCTATCGTTCGTATCGTTCGTATCGGTGTTAATGCAACTTTATCCTGGACGATGTCGTTTCGGAGTATCGACTTTTCCGACACAGTTTTACCAAATTGGGTAATATGTTTGATTCTTGTTATTTCAACACTTTGAACGACGAAACAAAGATGGCGATTTTATTCGATCGGTATTTCCCGAAATTAGGTTAAACTTTCTTTTCCAAGAAGATTGTTCAGCGGTGGGTGGCCTCGTTGTCACGGGAACGCGACTATTTCTTAGAGTATCAAGTGTTCACGTGACCTTTAAGATTAATAACAATAATAATATACGACGTACTAAGAACGCGGTGAAGGGACTATAAGTCAGTCGTGGTAAAAGGAGGGGTAAGTTTTGAAGCCAGATACAAATTACAGCTCATTTTTATGCCATTTTAATATCGCCACGCGTCATTAAATATCCCCTTGCTCTGCCACCCCTCCGTGCCCCCTCCTCAGACGACGTCGTTTTCTGTGCGCGTATTTTCGTAGCGAGGAATGAAATATTTGTACGCACCCATTAGCGTCTCGAAGGCGGAAGCCCATAGAACGACCCGGATCGCCTCGAAGAAACGTTGGGCGTATGAAAAATTGGCCTTTTGATGATCAACCGCACAGCTTTGTTCCCTTTTTCGCTTTTTCGCTTTTTTCGCTTGTATCGATAGCAGATAACCAACTGAGTAAGATACCGGGGGTTTAAAGAATAATTTCAGCAGGATCAAGTAGCTTATTCTAATAACGATATACGTATTAACGAAGATTCGTAAACGTCACTAATTCCAGCAAACGCAGTACCATTCCTATTTCGTTCGTAAAGCTCAATTCTTTCCTAAACGCTTTTGTGAAAGATCGTTCGCAATTATGCGAGCGGAAAGAACCGCTTTTATGCTCGTATCGCGTTTGAAGTTATGCTAATTCGTAAAACGAAAGACCTCGAGCTTGTTCCTCTTTTCCCTCGACTATCTCCTCCTTTTTAGTCCTCCTTATTTCCCACCCAAACCTTACATCTTGCAATTTTCGACTTGAATTGTGGTATCGTAGTCGCATCGAACGTATTCGTAACTGGCATTTAGGGAGACGTCGCTCAGCCTTTTATTCGACCAACAGGCCGCGTTACTAAATGACGATTTTATGCCAGCTTTTACGAGCTGGAAGAGCACACTTTGAATCGGGATTCCTGGAGTTACGGGGTCTCAGAACGGATTTCAACTTTTATTCTAGAACATTGCTGTAACTTTGTTCGTACGTGGCTAGCTTATTCTCGAGCATAAATGCGACTGATTTACCGTAACGTTGGTTACCTCTTGGTTTACCGTGAATCTGTGAATAATTCGCATAATCGAAGCTTCTTTAGGGTCGCGCAAGTGGATTCTGACTTCCTTATGAGAGTGCCAAAGCACCGAAGGGTAGTTCGGGGGGGGGGGGGGCGGATTGGGGGG